>VXAA01005230.1:3155-18595 GCA_013399115.1 Anseranas semipalmata | reverse complement strand
AAAAAAAAAAAAAGTGAAAATTTTTACTGTTTTATGTAGCACAATTATTTTAAGGCATTTAATGTAGAATTTTTTTGAACCATCTATTACATATCTTGACTACGTAATTTTCAGATGTGCAGATATGAAATTGAATTTTCTAGCCTACTATGGTAGTCAGGTGGAATTATAAAGTCTGGCAACTGGCATGATAAGAGATGTCATCCCTTTATGTTCTTTAATAGCAATGAGTTCTATAGAGTTAGAAAGGTGCTTTTGGTGAGAATGCTGTTATTTAGAAACAGCCCTAATTCTCTACTAGGCAGTATAGCTTTGTAACATTATTGGTAACATTTATGGTTACTTTAATCCTTTCTTCAAAGTGCTCTGTAAATAATGGTTATATAATTCCCATGACAGTCCTGTGGGACTGGTATTTCTTAATGCAATTTTACAGATGGCAGTGATGAAATCTTTTTTTTTTTTTTTTTGAAAAAAAAATTTTGAAAATGAAATCCTATTTTTGGACCCCTAAAATTGGGGTCAATTTTTCCTCCAATGTGAGAATGGAGCTAATTTTCTGAGAGGGAAATTGCCATGTTTCAAGTCAGGAATACAACTGATCAAGGTAGTTTTTGAATGAGAAAACTTTTAATTGGAAAGAAAAGCCTTAATTGTTTTTTGTTTGTTTGTTTATTTGTTTTATATATAGTATCTGCACTAATTTTTAAATACACATTAATATTGAAAATGTATAGCTTGTAATTTGCTGGAAATTTGGATTTGGGTAAATTACAACATATTTATAGGTGTTGCATCTCCCCTTCCTTCTTCCCTTCTCTGGCTCCCTTTGTTTCTTTTCTCCCTCAGTTAAAACAATTTCATGGAAAACAGGTCTTTAAAAGCCATATAAAGTAGAGCACTGTTAAAATTTCTGATTATTATTCTAAGATTTCTGATTATTATTGTAAGATTTTTGTCTGTGTCTCATAAAGTATGACATTGTTAATTCACAACAGTGAACTATTTATTTCTGAGAAAAGTAAAAATAGTTTTAGGTCATGCTGCTGTTTTATACATAGCAGTAATGAAGATTACTCTAGTATTTTTTGTTCCCATTGCTATGCACCACCACAGCTGATACTCAGAAATTATATGGGCCCTGATCTATAACTTTTCTCAATTATTATTAGTCCCAGTTGCTTCTCAGTGATTCTTCAGCGTGTACAAATAAGCACTTATGTTTTTGCAGAGTGAAGGTCTTAATATGTAACTGCATATGACAGTCTTGTGCTGGCCTCCTGAAGAAAAATAAATCATTCATAAGTGCAGAGCTCATTAATATTTTCTTGAGTTCTTTCACCCTGGTTCGGTCACTATCACTAATTTGTTGTGATTGCAGTAGCATTTCAAGAATGTATGTATTTTTATTTTGTCTGAATGACTCCAAGGGGTCCTGGTTATTTTATATTACCTTGACTGTCACAAACAGAATCAGACACATATAAAATTATGTAAATGTAAATGTCAATAAAATAAATTATTCTATTTTTGCAGATGTTCTTCATCTGGTTTGAATTTGATTGTAGATGCTTGTCTCCATGCATAATCATCCAGACCTAAAGGATGAAAGCATTCTTGGAGCAAAGAATATGCATTCTGAATCTTTACTGTAAATTATACACTATACAAAATCAGTCCAAATTGTTCAAACCCTTGGACAATTACAATATTATTCTACTCACTATGCTGTGTACTGTGTAATTATCATGGTTAGCAGCTTTTTGCTTGCTCTCAGCCCTGAAAGGAGATGCAAGCTTTACTGAACAAAAATAAATGCAGATGTGGGGTCTTATTTTGTTTTCTGACTCAGCAACTGAAAATACCCACCAAATGTGAAGGATTTTTTTTCTACTTATTTAGTTGATATAGCATTAACAAAAACACTACCATTGATCAAATATGCACTGTGCTATACATACTGGATAGTATGGTTACTTGGATGATTAAGGAATTTGCTAGGTTGCAAACCCAAACTTCATTTGTTCAAAAAAGAAAAAAAATCAGTGAGATTGTTCCCAAAGCAGGAAGATCCACTTATTAATAACCATTCCTTTTCTTTTTTCTCTTTTTTCTTTTTTCTTTTTTCTTTTTTCTGTTTTCTTTTTTCTGTTTTCTTTTTTCTTTTTTCTGTTTTCTGTTTTCTTTTTCTTTTTTCTTTTTTCTTTTTTCTTTTTTCTTTTTTCTTTTTTCTTTTTTCTTTTTTCTTTTTTCTTTTTCTTTGTTTTCTTTTTTCTTTTTTCTTTTCTTTTCTTTTTTTTTTTTAATTTATTTTTTCTTTTTTCATTAAAGGAAAACTTTCTGGTTTATGGTCTCACCCTTCTCCTACTAAGTCAATGATAGATTTGTTTACACAGTTAATCACGCACAAAACATACTTCACATGTAAGTCTATTTTTTTTGTAGAGTTAGTTTACCGAATCTCTCCATAGAGGCAATCAGTGTTCCTGACTAAAAGCTTTCCAATAAAATTAAATTCCAAGAACTTTTTTGGCTTATAGGCCCAACTTCTGAACCTCAAAAACTTTGATGTAAATGCTGAAAGGCTTTAATCTAAAAGTGAAATACTTCTTCAAACTTTGGGTGCACTTACTTTCCATTTGACATCAAAACTTGGAGCAAATGACACAAGAAATTGGTAATAGAAGACATCTTTGGCTTGACAAGTTAGGGAACACTGGTATGATTCCAGCTGGCATCAAGCAGTTTTGACCAGAAGGTAATATTCATATATTATTTATGGTTTTGTGGCAAGTTCTGTCTAATAAAATTTAATTATATATATTGTGCCCACAAACATGCTATCAGAATATTAAGGAACAGTCTGTCATTCCGCCTGGATGCCCTATTAGTTATTATAAAGTCTTTCTGTCCCCAGAGAGAGGTCATCCCTGAGATGGGAACTCCTCTGTGACTTGGAGCTCAGATGTAAATCTGAGAAGCAATATATTCTGTTGGATAGCCCAGATTAGCTAATTTATGCAGGCGTGTCTGGATCTGTTTGAATGTGTTACTGGCCACAGCACGCTACCAGAGCTAGACACGTGGAAGGCTGAGGCACTAGTCACTGTACTCAGACCGTTATCTGAAGGGTGACAGCCAAAGGACATAGATTCTCCTTATCTTTTGCATGATACAACACATGTACTGAAGGAGTATGTACAAATTTAATGTGTGGTCTGAAACTGCTTCTGACTATAGACTGATCCTCAAAGGTATGTAAGGTTAATAGTGGAATTAGTGGTTCTCAGTATTTAGATTGCTGTTATACCTCTTGGAAGTGTTTTCTTCTGGTTAATGCATTTACAGTTTTACCTCTGCTCTGGCATAGATGTGCTTACTCTCTTTACCATCTTGCCTGTGTCTTTATGCTTTTATTTTCAGTAGTTCCTGGCACCAGCTGCATGCCCTACAGTTGAAAGAATTTTTTTATCATGGAAGCCTTATTAACGCTCAGACCAAGTTCTTAATGCTATGTCTTTTTAATGTTATATGTAATTGAGATTGGACCATTCAGTTCACTGTGTTGTTAGTTGGATTAATCTGGGTAGTTCATCCATGTGCCAGAACTATCAAGAGCCAAATTGAGTCTTATGGGTCACCTTTTTTCACAATGTGATTAAGAGGCTTAGAAGCACTTTTGAAAGTGTTTCATAAGCAAGCTTTGTGCATTTTTTAACTACTAAACAACACTTACTTGCAATTACTATAAACAGCCTTGAGATCTAAAGATTCTTGGTTCTTAATTGCAGTTCTCAAAAACCAGAGCTTTTCCTACCTTTGATAAATCCTTGTGTGAAGCCAATGAATAAGGCTCACTTTAAGTCCATACTCTGTACTGTTCTATTCCTTTCTGACTTTTTGTTTGTTTGTTTGTTTTGTTTTTTAACTCAGGTGTTATTTTTCTTCGGCTTAAAATTCTTCATTTGCCTTTATGGTGTCATTGTCTGTAACTGCCAAAAAGTCTGCAGTGCAAGATGGTTTTCTCACTAATGCATTTGGTTTCAGTGAAATTTCAGTCTCCAAAAGAACAAATATATTTTCCAGAGTGAAGAGAAAAGTGTTAATTGGTACCTTAGTTATATTCACTGTATCCTGTTTTCAACTTTGACTTGCTTAGAATGGAACACACTAACTTCTAAATGGGTTTGTTTTTACAAAATTTTGGGCTAATGTTCCTGTGTATATGTATATTTTAGAAAGAAATGGACTGAACACACACTACCACACACATTGAGTGGCTGTTGTATAGGATGTTTACTTCAGAGTGCTGTAATTAATCACACAGAAATGAAAAATTAACCTATCAAGTGCATGCTAATAATGAACACTTTTCAGAGCTGGACAGAAAAAAAAATGTCATTAGCAAGTAGCTTTATTGGCAGGCTTTACAGGTGCCATGAACAAAATCAGTCATAAATGCCACAGTTTAATACCCATCAAACCCATTCAAACCAAGTTAGCAGGAAACCACTTTAAAGTGTTTTTTGTTGTTGTTGTTGTTGTTGTTTTGTTTGTTTGTTTGTTTGTTTGTTTGCTTTCTGGGCAAGGGCCTTGAACTGTAACTTGAAAACAAGGCAACAGCCATGGGCTTTTTGTGGGGGAAGCAAGTCCCATATAAAACCATGAGGAGATTAGATGGGAGCCATTGCTCTTGTGAGGACCCTAGAGTAGAGTAACTCAAGAGATGATGCTTGCAAAACAGCTCCTGTTTGCCAGCTGGGGGGATTTTTTATCTGTGAGTGATGAGGGTCCTGGACTCACAGACCCTTTTATGTTCAGGGGTCAGCTGGCAGACTCATTGTGAGGAGTGCTTCTCTCTCATTTTTGACAAAAATTACTCATTCAATTCAAAGAGAAGGAACGTACAGGGAAGATTTCCCCTGGGCTTTTAGTACCTGCTAAGCACAACAACAGTACACATTTGAGTGGCACCTTGTACTGCAGGGATAATACACAACATCTTGGCTGAGCTTGGAACACATGTCCACCTTTTTCAGGTTATGGTAGTGTTGCTGAGGACTATAAAGTACAACAGAATGCCCTGACATGTAGGACATAAAATTGCACTCCCTGTTGCATATTTTGTTTTTCTCTAGTTGCATGACCAGTTGGTTGTTCTCACTATGGATGTGGAGGAGTCCTGTGCAAGATTTAGCTGTCTAAGCATCCATAGCTGTGTAATCATGGAGGTAGCTGCAGAACTGACCAAGCTCCACAGATACAGAGCTTTTTATTTCTTGTGATTTGGTAGTGTTTTTCCATCTCCAAAATCAGAAATATGGAAACGGGGCAACTGGCATGTGTTTCTACTTTTCTGTCAAAAAAAAAAAACACTGTTGGTATCAAGTGGAATTCCATTCACCAGGCTTCAGTGAAATGGGGCACTGATTTTCTGCCCCACAAACTCACTGTTAGTTTTAGTTGCTTTTAGCCAGCTTTAACAACCTTGTCCAAACTCTGCCTTTTGAGATTTGCCCAGAATGTTGTACAAAGACTCTTGTGCTGCTGAGCAAACGTTTTCTGAGCTAGCTATGTCTGAGCTCACTTACAGCATTCAGGACCAGAAATGTTGAACTGGCAAAGCTGCTTGTGCTTGGGTAACAATACTTAAATTCACACAGCCAAGTTTCAAAGTCCTTTCCCCAGTTAGCACATTTCTTCACAAGAAGTCTACCTGGAGTAAAATGAGCTCCTTAAGCAATATGGTTCTAAATCCTGAAATCTGGTCTAAGTGATATCATTCTAAATCCTGAAATCTGATCTAAGCCACTCTGAGGGTTTTCTATAATGATGTTAATTAAAAATAGATTTTGTCCTGAAACAGTGAAAGGCTGACCTTTGAACATCTGTTATTGCTAAGTAAATATTATTAATGAATAAGTAGTTTCTCAAAGACTTGTCAGTGCTTATGCTTCATACTTTTATCAATATTCTGTATATTTGTTTTTCTTTCCTTCCTCTTGTAAAAAGGAAATGATTTTCTTCCTTGAACTGTGGATAAGAGAAGAGCTCTGAGGAGTCATATCAGTAAACTTGCACCCTGTATTGAATGGACAAGAACTTCTCTGTAGCCCATGGTTTTCCACAGATTACTTTTTATTTGTTTTCCATAGTACTATCTGGTGAATAAACATGACTGTTCCCCACTTCCCATCCCTAGCAGCTCTCTGTAGGTGACCACTCAGCCTGTTGGTGCCAAATTAATGACAGAAAACAGATTTTATTGTCCATGTCAGCTGTGAATGATGGGACTTTCTGTTAATTCCCATGAAAGCTAGCTAATCTGCCAACTGAAATACTACACTTACAATCCAGACTGCCCACTGGGAGCAGAATCTTTTGTTTTTTAAAGAACCAAATAAACCACACANGGGGGGGGACCATTTTCCTAAATTCTATACCATTGAGACCACTTCTTTAATCCTAGTTGAAATGTGAAATCTCTGGATCAGCCTTTCTTCTCTGGGCACACAACAGTCTCTGCTTTCTCCTTGTCACCTCCAGCAAGAGCAATTTAAAACATAGATTTTGTGCGTGTGTGTGTGGCTGTGCAAGAGCTACTCAAATGCTGGTTTTAAAGAAGTTGGAACTAAGTGATACATTACTGGTGAAAATATTACAAAATAGATTGTAAAAATGACCAAACCATTACCTTCTGAAGTTAATGGTGAAGCTGCTATTAGTTATCGTGGTATTATTTATTACTCATCTCCGACAAAATTATGCATACCTATGTATTTACAAGGATACCTTTAAGAATATTATCCTTTTTCACGTGTGAATGTTTGAATGGAAAAAATAAATACTGACCCACTCCTAATGCAATTCAAAATTAAGGGAAACATTCTTTATACATAATCTTTTTATTCTATACCATCTCTGTCTTCTTTGGGAGTTTTGGCTTAACTTAAGGCAAAGCAAAAATCTTTCTTATTGTTCCCAACAGATATTGTAGAGGATGCCAGGGAAACAGTGTGGCAGGATTTTTATTTATTTATTTGTTTATTTATTTATTTATTTTCCCCTGAAGCTTATTGGGAACCAAAAATCTTGCACAACCTGTAATGCAAAAATACAAAGATTACTGACAGTGGAGTTTATTTCTCTTTCACAGGAATGGTTCCAGCCACTAGGCTATAATAGATGTAATCTTTAAGCAAACCTCTCCTTTCCCCTTCTCATAGCTACAAATAGGTACTATACTTGAAAGAGCAGCTTTTGTATGTATACACCCACATAACTTTTTTAGCAGCAGACTATTCAGGCATGCCTTTTATAGACAGCTTTGGACAAAGAGACAGTTCTGGCAAAGGGGCAAAAGAATTATATTGTGTGGAAATCTGTTTCATACAGAATAAAAAAGACAAACAACATTGCTGAAGTCCTCCTGGTCATTAAGGATTGGCTTTATAGTTGTGACACATCAAGTAGCCCATCAACTTGCAGTGAGAACTAAGACTCTAGTGCAGTAGCCTTGCAGAATAAAAATGTAATTTGGGTTGGAAGGGCAGCATCTCTATTTTGTTTTATCAGCAAACTGAGGAGTTGGCCAGTTGGTCCTCAGGAGTGACCTTCCTACCACTCTAGGCCTAGCAGATATTCTAACCATGGACTGAACAACACTACTGATTATTTTTTTGTGCTTCAAATATCTAAGCAGCTGTAGGAGAATCAGAAGTACATGCTGTTTCATCTAAAGAGATGTGGGCTAGAGAAATCTTTATCTGACAAAGTCATTTGGAAGAGTGCTGCAAGTTTTGTCTCATGACCAACTCCAGCTCCCTGTACCTTATTCAATGACTGTTTGACCCTGTGTAGTGGTCTTAAAGGTAACATGCAACAAACTCAAACAGAAGCAAATAGCTTTGTCTCTTGGGAGGGGTATTGGTGCTGGAGGTGGCAAGCTGCCTGCTTTATCTGTGAAAGAAAACAGAGTTTAAGCTGCCCAAACAACCCTTTCCTGCCATCCTCCTGTGCAGAGCTCTGCTTCCAGAGCTGAGGAAGGGACTGGCGCTTTTGGTTGCAGGAGGATATGCTCTTGAGAGGGTGGCAGCATTTGCAGTTGCTCTATGGCCCAGCTTTCCATTACAGAGGTTAGGAGTGGGCCCTGTTTGTCTGTTTTCCATGCATCCATCGTCAGTACAGGAAGGTCAAGAAGGTGAGTGGGGATTGCCTGGAAGGGAAAGGTAGACAGCAGAGTGAAGGATGGCTGCTTGCAGTGGAAAAACAGGGAAGTGCTGGGTGCAGAGCAGAGGTAGGAGTCTGGCTCCCAGAAAGGGCAGCAGTTAAGTTCAGTAGAAGGCTCAGGTGCTTAAAAAGTCACCAGCAGAATTAAAAAGGGTTCTTCTAACAAGTCAAATCAGTTCATTGGGTTAATACACGCAATAAATATATTTTTTATGTAATTAACTCAAAGTACATCATTGATAAATTTTTAATTACTCTATTAATGGCTAAAGATTTTGTAGAATGCTTATATATTTAACAAGCTAGAGATAATTAGCTTATAGAGATATACATGTATAGATAATTAGATATTAATCATTTAAAGCATGAACTATAATTGAGGAAGCCTGTTAATTGTCATGCAACTTTGTAAGTTATCATTTTAACTGCTGATGACTTTCATTTACAGTTCTCAGCACCTCACTGCATCTTTTTCTATTAAAATAACTATAGGGAAAAACAGTTCATAAAAAATGCAAGACAATGATCCTTTTATCTTTAGGTTATGTCTTACTGATCCAAACCCAACTCGGTAGTGACTAAAATATATACTGACAGAATAACAAACGGATCACATGAATAAATCGAGGCTGATAATTAGAAGAATTTTTCTAACCATCTGGAATAGCAATCAGACTACAAAAGGTTGTGGAACAGTCTTCAGAAGAACAGTGGAATGAGGTGGTTAACATTTTTTGAAGATAAAGCTTGATAAACTTCCGCATGGGATTGTTCAGGACAATTGTCTGCAACAACAGGGAGCTGAAATAAAAAAGTTCATGATGTTGTATGCAGTCCTTCGTGCAATTTAAGGGAAAGCGATGTCAGTCCATAAGGATGAACATCTCTGTTATGGAAAGAGGATGATGAATGTAGAGAACAGGATGGATACGGACCACTTCTCACTAAGCAGAAGTGAGTTTTTGCCCACCGCAGGCCTGCACTATTGAACATAGCAAGAAGCTTCCATTGATATCAGTGCAAACAGGAAGCAATTCTTAGCTGAGAATTGTCTTCTACTAATACCTTTAGAGATTATTTTGATTTTGATGAGTGTTTTCTAATGGTTGGACTGTTGTCTCAGATGCAAATGACAACTGGATTAACATTAACAGAGCAAGCAGAAATCTGTGTTGTCACTTTAGCTAACACTGGAAGAAAAGTATTTCCCAAGATCATGGCACCTAGCACTTTTTCTTCTGCATCAATGAAAGTTGTCAAAGGTAGTCTTGAGACAGAAGTGCTAGGACAGGGATGCCTCATCTGTGCCTTCTGCTCTAAAGACATCTGAAACTAAAAAAAAAAAAAGATAAACGTCATGTGCTGGACTGGTGACAGACTGGAGGGCTATACTGAATTCAGTGGAGTTGTGACATTTGCTGGTAGTCCACCCAAAGGTGTATACTCCTTGCTTATTGTTTTTGCTGCATGAATCCTTCCTCAAAATACATTAAAAAGGGGGACAGACAAAATCATTGAGATTTGATCCACCAGCAGCTGCTGACCATTGCCCTGAATACAACGTCTAACTCAGGAACTCTTAATCTGTGAAATTTAGAGTACAGGCTGGCATTAAGATGCTTAGCAGTCATGCCTATTGTAAAGCTGAATGTTTTATTTATTTAACAAGTTTGGTATTTCATTCAGATAATTGTTAGATCATTATATGTGCTTAAAATATTGTGGTGGTGTTGGTAATATTAAAAAAGTCATAGAAATTAAAGTTGTAAAATGCTACTGAATAATGTAGTCTCCTGACCTCTTGCTTATCACAGTCCATTACTTTTAATTGAGAACTTCAAAAGCTTCTAGTAGGTCAAAATGTTTTTGTTCCTTCTCCCCTTCTCTGCTGCTTGAAGCCCTTAATGTGGTAGAAAATGGACTATGTAATATTTGTTCACCCTCTAGGCTGTATACTTACGTTGGTTATTATTTGATTATGTTTTCTCCTAGTTTCTAGAACCCTAAATCTATGTTGCCTTTCTAAGTTAAGTGGAATATTTAAAATAATCTGTTAATTTGAAGGGGATGTTTTTTTAGAAAGAAAGGTCTTCATGTGAATGGGAAACACAGTGTGGGGTTGGGTGCTTTTCCTTACATGCAGCATTGACTTAGAAGGGCAGAGCCTGAGAGCAATCATTTGTTTTCACTGGGTTAATGGCTTTCATCTGGATGTCTCTCTGCTGAATAATGACTGAGCTGATACATCAGCCAGTCTTTTCCACTGTAAAACATGTGTTCAGTTAATGGCATTGACACGTTGGAAGTTGGAGTGAGCTTACCTATTTGAGTTATTCAAACATGATACACCCAACTAGAGTGAAATTAAATAAGACATGACAAAAGATAAGATTTCAAGGAAAATGATATGTTCTGAATGTACAGTATCAAAGGCACTTTATTTTTCACATCACTTTTGCCACTCGTTTTTTAATCATTCCCATCCCAAGTATTTATTTTCTAATGGGAAAAATTGGTTTTCAGATTTTGAGTCCTATGGTTTTGATCTTTAGTATACTTGTACTACTGAGTTATGTCAAAAATAATAAACAGTAGAAAGACTGGAGTACTCCCTCTAAAATTGCTGAGAGCAAAAAGGGGAAAAGCACTTCGGCAACACGTAAAATTTGCAGGTCCCTCTCTCACTCGTGGGATTAAGTTATCTATGTCACAGAGACACTTCTAGAAAATATTCTGGTGTTTCTGCAGTGGGGATCAGTGTCTGGACACGTGGATAAAAATAATTTTCTTCACTGTACCACAAGATATACTGACTTGTTAATTTTTTTTTTTTTTTCCAGTGAAAAGACTTGTCTTAACAATTGGCAGTATCAAACAAGCAAGTAGACTATACAATACAAGGATTGATTTGGAGACTTATTGGTTCACTTTGGTTTTGACTTTCGACATTATTATCATAAGATGAAGTTCTCTGCCTCCAAGTGCCTTGCCATTCATTGTTTCTAACTTGTGTGGTGGCGGCTGATTGTACAGTGAAGTCTGAAAATGTCATGGATTTCCATTTACTTGGGCTAGCTTTTCCTAGACCCCTTTTGTTTTGCACTTGAAGGCTTCTGTCCCCATCTGTCAATCCCCAAGGTAGACAGAGGTATTCCAGATAATGTGTACAACAACACTAAGTGTGCAAAAGTGGGAGTGGGAATTCAAGAGGTCCAATGTGAAAGTACATCAACTGCCCAGAAATGCATTCCAGAAATGACAAAAGCTATCAGTCTTCTGCAGTCTGCAGACTCTTTTGATTTGGTGACAGTAATAATTCCACCCCTAACTCTTTGGTAATGTATTAGCATTAACTGTAATTTTTGCCTTTAAACAAGCTCTGCAGTACAGCATGACGGTTCCTACCCTGTAATTGTAGGATCCTCATTAATCAAAAAGAATATTATGACATTGTGAGCTTACAAGAAAGACAATTCATGACTGACACAATAAAGGCCTAAATTATGCTTCTTTGATGATTCGAGGTGCAAAATTGCATTTTTTTTTTCTTGTGAAAATAGGATTTAGCAGCTGTAAGGAAAAGCTCTATAATGAAAGCAGGGAGTGTTCAGAAGCAAGCAACAGTTCTATCTAGAAGAGACCTTTATTTCAAAAAGAGATTAAAATTTCAATGTAATGTTTTTTATTGATAAACCTGAATTTAAATCAGGATCTTGAAGGAAAAAATATATGTGAGAAACATATTGCTGTGGCACTGTGTTTAGTAGTTTGCTGCTGTTACCCTTTAAAAGTACAGAAATGTAAATATGGTTTTGGCCAGCTTCCAAAATGTGTTTTGACATATGTAAAATGATTAATGCTCAAACACATCTCATAAATTGAATGCAGTTATATATATTGCCTTTTGTTCCTAAGGAGCCAGAGATTCTGGCTGATAAATGAAGGCAAGAGGAAGAAATGTTCAAGCCAAGTTTTTTTCTACCAAAGATTTGTAGGTAAAACCATTGAGTTGTTAGAGCAAACCTGAAGGCTGTTTCAAAAAGCACTGGTTTAAGTGAAGCCAGTCCAGTGCTGTCTGTGCATAAGCACTGCAAGTGATGAACTGGGAACTCTCTGGAAGACCCAACATCCCCAAAGGACAGAGGACAGATGGGGTGCTAGGTAGGTGGCACGTTCCCAGAGGAGGCCCCATGTGACGGGCCCCGTGAGTTTCGATGCACTGTGACTAACAGGCAAATCAATCAAAACAGTGTTTTCTCTCTGGGGATTCCTTCCTCCAGAACAGACTGTTTGCAGCACTTACAATCTAAGTGACCAATAACTTAAATGAGTGTTTATGTCTCTGGGAGAGTCCCCAGAAATGCCTCTTGAGCTGGACTCCTGCGCAGGAGTTAAGCGACTTCTTCCAGGCACTCTTTTCTATCTGTTGGTATTCAAATATGTTTTTAAGGATCGCCCTGACTGCTAAAACTGTCAGATTTCTTCTGAGTGTGTTCGAAATTACTCCCCTCTCTTCTCTGAAAAAAAGCTAATTGAGGAAATGAGAAAAAAAATTCTTTCTGAATGTTACTTGAATCCCCACCTTTTCTCAAGATAAAACTTCTTGCATACAGCCCCTAGGTCCATTGCTTTTGTTTACTTGCGACTGGGATGTGTAAGATGATCAAAAACAGTTAAGTTTAATTGATGAGGAAAATAATAATCTTTGTTAAAAATATTATGTAAAAGAAAGTACATTCCTGCCTTTTTGTTTGTTTTGTTTTGTTTGTTTTGTTTGTTTTGTATCTATCATATAAAACACATGTTTATACATGTTCTTTCAGCACTAACTGCATGGCAATAGATAAAATCTTTGTTTTCTTCATGTTTCATGCCATTACATATATAATATATGTGTACTCTGGACTTACCCAGGAAGTGATATGAGAGTATACCTAAAATTTTACTTTTTCTTTGATTTCAGAAAGGACAGACTGAGATTCAATGTTGGATTCACAAAGGCATTCATCTGCCTGTGGTCACAGAGTGCTGTTCAGCAAGAGCTACTGAAGTGACAAAGTGAGTTATGTTTTTCTCTGTTAGCAGTTGCTTACTTTGGCCTGAATGTGTTTCTAGAGTAGAGAGGGAAAAAAAAAATGGATAGAAATAGCGCTTCTTTCTGTGAAAAGAATTGAGTTGAACTGTTCAAACTAAAGAATGGAAAATAATGTTAAAAAGAAGGTAAAACTACTTCAAGAAGGAATAGCATAGGTCCTTTTACTCAAGTACAATAGAAACAGTGAAATCTAATCAGAATATACATGTAATTTCAAGACTGAGGTAAAGCTACATAGAAAACTTAGTATATAATACAGAAGTTTGTTAGTTTAAAAATTACTTGAAGTTAAATACTCATAGAGATTAAAAAAAGAAAAAAAAAGTCAAATCTCCAAAATGAAAAATGATTTCTGTTATAGGAAATGATGAATTTTTGCTATTGTCCAAATCTGCAGACTTGAAAACTGTACTCGGCTCTGGTGAGGCCGCACCTCGAGTACTGTGTTCAGTTTTGGGCCCCTCACTACAAGAAGGACATGGAGGTGCTCAAGAGAGTCCAGAGAAGGGCAACGAAGCTGGTGAGGGGTCTGGAGAACAAGTCTTATGAGGTACAGCTGAGGGAGCTGGGGTTGTTCAGCCTGGAGAAGAGGAGGCTCAGGGGTGATCTTATCGCTCTCTACAGGTACCTTAAAGGAGGCTGTCGTGAGGTGGGGATTGGTCTCTTCTCCCACGTGCCTGGTGACAGGACGAGGGGGAATGGGCTAAAGTTGCGTCAGGGGAGGTTTAGGTTGAATATTAGGAAAAACTTCTTTACCGAAAGGGTAGTTAGGCATTGGAATGGGCTGCCCAGGGAAGTGGTTGAGTCACCATCCCTGGAGGTCTTTAAAAGACGTTTAGATGTTGAGCTTAGAGATATGGTTTAGTGTGGGCCTTGTTAGAGTTAGGTCAGAGGTTGGACTAGGTGATCTTGGAGGTCTCTTCCAACCTGAACGATTCTGTGATTCTGTGAAAAAGTCAGCAACATAGCCCAAATGAAGACCTACAAAGACTGATGCAGTAGTGTTTATGTAGGCTGTTTTTTTTTTTCTTTCTTTCTTTTTTTTTTTTCTGTTGTTGAATATTGGTCTTCCCTGATAACTGGATTTAATAATATAGTTCTTTAATTTTATACAAATATTGTGACATACAATGTTAATTTATTGAATATTGTATAATAATAACCATATAATTAAAATATGTTTTTTTTTTTTTTTTTAATACAGAAAGACAGCCCAACTGTTTTTATTATCATCTGGACAAGTTTTCTTCTTCTAGGTCTTATCAGCTGCAAAGAGAAGCTAATGAAAACCTTTGGAGATTTATTGGTCGAAGGGGGGAAATTAATTCCATTATACACTCTAGAATGAGATCCATTTAATCTGTTTTAACTTCTGGCTGTTCAGCAACTTAGATGGGTTGATGATTTCAATCTATGTACGAAGTACAGGTACTATTCTTGTTTTTATTAAATGTGTCTGCTTTTCAGAAGGCTCTGACTCCCTTGCCCAGAATTTAAAAGTGGTTTTATGAAAACCACTACCCTAGTAGCTATGTATCTGATAGGAAAGAGCATCATTTAACAATGATTTACAATGACGCGAATACAGAAATACTAATGGAGGTAATTACTTGCAATAGCCCTTATTAAAGCATTAGTATATTAGTCTCCATAATTAGTCACCATGTTTGAGGACAGCATCTGGCTCTTCAAATCTCTTCCGAGGAAATGCACTGACTTAAAAGCCCATGTCTATACAGGCTGAATGAAATTCTCATGGTGCATATATACTCTTTTGAAACCCTACTAAGACATGTTTTTTTTCCTTATTGTTACTTAGATATTCAGATTTATATGGATCTCCAGATCTATTCATTTAACCATGACCTATTAGGCATCCCAGCTCATTCTCATTTTTGTCTTTCTGTCCCTGTTCTTCCTAGTTCCCTCTCACAGCAGGCTCAAGTCTAATTCTGTTTTATGACATGAATCCCAATTACAGATAATCCTATTAAAAGCTCCAGTTATTTGAAAACTTGTTCACTGGCAAGGACTTTAAAATGTAGAAATTCCTGTGAGGAATTTGTGAAGCTTTTGCAGAGATTTTTATTTTATTCATTGGTATATCCTTAAAAAA
>VXAA01005228.1:3031-30375 GCA_013399115.1 Anseranas semipalmata | reverse complement strand
AGGGTAAAACCACCACACCAACACCCTTGGCCTACCAGTACAAATCCCCCTCCCCACCCAGAAGATCAAGCAATGGTGACTATCCATCAGAATGCTATGTTCTCTGCATCCTCTGTGATATTAGCACCCATTGGGACCAATGCTGCTACCCAGACAGAACTCCCAAGGAAACATGTAGCTATCCAGGGGTCTCTGGCTGGAGCATGTGCCTGAGGTTTCTGCTGATGCCTTAGGGCAGTAGCAAGAATGCCTGTGGGTGATGCACCCAGGTAGAAGAACTGCTTGGTGGCTGAGTTTCAGTAGGATGTGGACAGGTTGAGAAGCATCCAGGAGTCTGAGAAGGAGATAGACTGGTGGAACCATACTATGCCTTCACTGGAACAAAAATGTCTACTAGGCAAAACATATGACAAGGGGGGATTCTGTACCCTCTCTCCATCAGGCTGAAGCCAATGACTTGAGGGATAGAGGTGAACGGAAACAAGTGTCTGCTTGGGACAGCGGGATAAGCTCTTCCTTGGCTACCTTGCCTTCCCAGGTGCTCTTACACAACAGGTAAGAATTTCTGGAATTGAAAGGACAGGGACATGATGAGGTGGATGACAGTGCTAAAGAACATCTATGCTAGAGGACTCAGCAAAGACAGATCGGTCTATCCCCCACATCATGACCACCTCCATGAAGAAAAAACAGTGAGTTATTGTTGTGGTTTGACCTGGCAGGCAGCTAAGCACCACACAGCCGTTCACTCACCCCCCCTGGGGATGGGGGAGAGAATTGGGAAGGAAAAAAAAAGTAAAAAGCTCGTGGGTTGAGATAAAGACAGTTTAATAGGACAGAAAAGGAAGGGAGATAATAATGATGATGATAATAGTAATAGAATGTACAAAAGAAGTGATGCACAATTGTTCAGCATGACATCATATGGTATGGAATATCCCTTTGGCCAGTTTGGGTCAGCTGTCCTGGTTCTGTCCTCTCCCAGCTTCTTGTGTACCCCCAGCCCCTCGCTGGCAGGGCAGCACAAGAAGCTGAAAATTCCTTGGCTCTGTGTAAGCACTGCTCTGCAAGAACTAAAACATCGGTGTGTTATCAGCGTTGTTCTCATCCTGAATTCAAAACACAGCACCATACCAGCTACTAGGAGGAAAATTAACTCTATCCCAGCTGAAACCAGGACAGTTATTTTTGTCAGGTGACTCCCTTCTGAGGGGAACAGAGGGCCTGATCTTGGCCCACCTTTTAGGGAAGTTTGCTGTCTCCCTGGGGCTTGTGTTAAGGACATCACCAGGAAACTTCCTAGCCTGGTACAATCCTCAAATTATTGCCTGCTCTTGTTTTTCATGTAGGTAGTGACGAAGTCATGATGAGAAGCCCAAGGCTAATCAAAAGAGACTTCAGGGCCTTGGGGAGATTGGTAAAGGGCTTAGGAGCAGAGGTAGTATTCTCCTGCATCCTTCCAGTTGTAGAGAATGATATCAAAAGAAACAGGTGGACCCAGTTTATCAATATCTTGTTCCAATGCTGGTGTCAACCGGCAGAATTTGGGGATTTTCAGTCATGGGATGGTCTATGTGACACCTGATAGGGCACTTTTCTTAAAGGAGGAAAAGTATTTTTGCTCACAAGTTAGCAGGGCTGATTGAAAGAGCTTTAAACTAGGTTCAGAGGGTGAAAGGGATAAGATCACTAGAGGTGAACTATGGGATGGCATGACAATGTTTGAGGAATAGTGTTTTAGTGAGGGTTTTCACTCTGCTCCGTGATGTATGAGCACGCTGGAGTACATTTGAAATCTTTGTATACCAAAGCATCCAGTATGAGGAATAAACAAGAGGAAATATAAGCTTTGGCTTAGTCCCCGAGCTATCAATGGCATAAGTGAGACTTTGTGAGAAGACTCTTGTGCCAGGAGTTTTGTGATGGATAGTTATAGGCTCTTCAGGTGGGATAGGCAGGGCAAGTGGAGAGTTAGCACTGTACATAAAGGATGGGTTGGACTGTACAGTGCTTGCAGCTGGGGACAACATGGTTGAGAGCCTCTGGGTAAGGATTAGGGGAAAAGCTAATAAAGTAGATGTTGTTGTGGGAGTCTGCTACAGATCACCCAGTTAGGATGATGACACAAATGTATGTTGTAAGGAATTAAAGGAAGTATCTATATCAGTTGCTTTTGTCCTTGTGGGTGACTTCAGCTTCTCAAATGTTAAGCAGGACTATCATACAGCAGACACAGTAAATACATACAGCAAATTCCTGAAGCACATTGAAGTTAACTTTTTGATACAAGTACTAAGGGAGCCGACTAGAAAAAGTGCACTCCTAGATCTGTTGTTTGTAAATAGAGATGGTCTCATGGATGGAGTGATAATTGGTGGCTGTCTTGATCACAGTGATCGTAAAATGGTTGAGTTTAAAATCTTTGGTGTTATGAGAAAAACTGCGAGCATAGGTACTACCCTGGATTTTGGGATACTAGCTCCTACTACCCAAGGAACTAGTTAATAATGTCCACTGAGAATCTGCTTTCAAGGGTATTGAGGTCCATGAATGCTTGTCACTTTTTAAGAGCCATCTTTTAATAGTGCAAGAGCAGGCAATTCCAATGTGTCAGAAGTCAAGCAGGTGGGGCAGAAGGCCATCTTGACTGAACAGGGATTTCTTCCTGGAACTTAGATGGAAAAAGAAAGTCTATGGACTTTGGAAGCAAGGTCAGGCTACAGAAGGAGAAATGCTGTTCACCACTGTAGGGAGAAAATTAATTTGGCCAAAGCTCAACTGGGGTTGAAGCTGGCCAGTGCTATGGTGGATAACAAAAAAGGCTTCTTTAAGTATGTTAATAATAAAAGGAGGAGTAAAGAAAGCACTGGCCCCTTTCTTGGTGAGGCTGGACACCTCCTGAATCGGGATGAAGTTAAAGCAGAGACATTTAATGTCTTCTTTGCCTCTGTCTTTAACACCAGTGATGGGCCCTGGAAGCCCTGGAGCCCTGAGTCAGAGGACCATGACTGCGGGAGCGATAAGCTCCCAATTGACTTTAAACCTGTACAGATTTGCCGCTGCAACTGAATGCACAAAAGTCTACAAGGCCAATAGGATTCATACCAGGCTGCTGAAAGAGTTGGCCTAACGTTGCAAGACGTCTCTCCATTATTTATTAACACTCTTGGGAATCTGGGGAGGTCCCAGTTGACTCGAAGCTAGTGAATGTTACTCCAGTTTTCAAGAAGGGCGAGAAAGAAGACCCTGGTAATTGTAGGCCTGTCATTCAAACCTTGGTGCCTTGTAAAATTACAGAGAAGATTATTCTGGGAGTTACTGAAAAACACTTGCAAGACAACGCAGTCATCAGTCAACACTAACATGGCTTCATGAAGGGAAAGTCATGATTTACTAACTTAATATCCTTTTATGACAAGGTTACTTCCTAATGTACAAATGGAAGGAAGTAAATGTGTTTTGGGGGGGATTTTGGCAAAGCTTTGATACTGTCTCTCACAGTATCCTTCTGTACAAAATGTCCAATATACAGCTGGACATATATAAAATACAGTGCGTAAACAATTAGCAGAAGTGTCAGGCTTAAAGAGTTGTAGTAAATGGGGTAACATCAGACTGGTGGCCAGTCACTGGTGATGTTCCCCAGGACACAATTTTATGGCCAGTTCTATTCAGTGTTTTTATTGATGACCTGGACAAAGGGGTTGAGTGCACACTAAGTACGTTTGTGGACGATACTAAACTGGGAGGAGCTGTCAATTCACTTGAGTGTAGAGAGCCTTACAGAAAGATCATGGAAGATTGGAGCACATGACAATCACCAACCCTACAAAATTTAAGAAGAGCAAATGCCAGATTCTGCACCTGGGACAGTGTAATCCTGGGTATATGTACAGTCCAGGGGACAAGAGACTGGAGAACAGCCCTGCAACGAGGAATCTGGGGGTTTTGGTCAATGGCAGGTTGAACATGAGTCAGTAGTGTGCCCTGGCAGCCAAAAGGTGCCAACAAAAGCTGTATCCTGGGGTGCATTAAGTACAGCATGGCTAGCTGATCAAGGGAAGTGATTGTCCCACTCTACTCTGCGCTGGTGCAGCCTCACCTCAAGTCCTGTGTGCAGTTTTGGGTGCCACAATATAAGAAGAACATAAAACTACTGGAGAGTGTCCAAAGGAGGACGACAAAGATGGTCAAAGGTCTAGAGGGCAAGACTTATGAGGGGCAGATGAGGTCATTTGGTTTGTTCAGCTTAGAGAAGGTTGAGGGGAGACCTCACCATGGTCTACAGCCTCCTCATAAAGAGGAGCAGAGTGGGAGATGTTAGATCTCTTCTCTCAGGTGACCAGCAATAGGACCCAAGCAAATGGTGTGAAGCTGCATCAGGGGACATTCAGATTGGGTATTAGGAAAAGGTTCTTCACTGAGAGGGTGCAGCCTCATCTCAAGTACTGTGCGCAGTTTTGAGCTCCTGACCTTGTCCAGCTTGCAAGAAGCCCGTGCTGTGCCCAGGACAGGTCTGGGGAGGAAAGGGAGGCACCAGATGGGTTTGGGGGAAGGGGATCCTGGCACTGGCAACGGGCCTGGGACACCAAAGCAACCCCCAAGCCAGAGGGCACTGTCTGGCAGGGCTCTCCTTGCCAGGAGCAGGCCCCTCCAGAAGACCTTCCACCGGCAGCCCCAGCCCCAAACCTTCCACAGCTCATCTCCACTTCATCTTTGCTACAACAGCGTCCCAAAAGGGCCCCCCAGGGCTCTCCTCTGGTGGTGAGCTCTTTGAGCATTGGAAGCTTCTTGGGTCCCAAGGGGTTGAAGAGCAGGTATTTCACCATCTTTGTCCCCACTTCCCAACCAGCATCCCACACTCTCCCACAGGCTCTCCTTGCCTTCTCCTGCTGGCAGAGCAGCTCCTGCGGAGCAGAGCAGCACTGGCAAGAGCAGCTCTGACACGTCCCAGGCCTCGCTGGGGAAGGACTTGTAGCTGAGCTCCACTGTGACCGCCCACCATGTCACAAAGGGCTGCAGGGACCACCACCTCACAGCCCACCCACATCTTGCCCCAGCATGGGCAGGGGAGCCCGTCGGGGTCCCTGAGGGTGCTGCACTGACACTTCTGCCTCCACCTCTCAACCAGCCACCCTCAGCTGGCCAGAGAGAAACTTTGGGAAGCTGGGAAGGAAAGTGCAGTAATGCTGAAGGAGCTTCATGCACTTGGAACACAGCTGCAGAGGGCAAGCTAACTGCCCCAGACCACAAGCAACCACTTTGCTTTGCGAGAAAGCACCGAGCCCCTCATATACCCCAGGTGTACTGTGATGAGCCTGTTTCATCACCCAGCGATCTGCAGAGGAAGACCTCAACAGCACATGGCACATGAGCTGCTGCAAGGTCTTCCGACACAATGCGCCTTGAAAATACATCCTCCCATGCATGCTCACAGTCCTGCAAGACTCACTAGGCATGACTATCAACTTCCTATTTATCTTTCCTAGAATCAGTAAAATTTCTACCAAGAAGGCCATTGGACAATTCCACAGCATGTTTGTGTACTGCTCTGTGATTTGCTGATTGCCATTTCTTAATATCACAACATCTGCATGTAATCCAGGCAGTCTGTGATTCGTTTTCCACATCTTTTGGACCAGGAAGCTCTCAAATATAAAAATACATACAGATATATGCAATATTTACTATATACACACACGTATAGAAATATTTATATTTACTATATAAAATACACAAATATGTCTAATATATATTTATGCATAGATACAATTATATATGTATTTCTGTTCTGTTTTGGTATATATATGTGTGTATGTATTCTTATATACACATTTATAAAGCTATGAATGTACTATATATGTACATATAAATTATGGATATAATACCTAATTGATTTTTTAATAATTTTATGTGTATATATACATAAAAGCATAGGTATAAAATTCATAAAACATTCCTTAATAAGAGCTAATGGAATGAATAATTAAATTTTAAAAGTGAATAGTTCCTATTAGTTAATAATTTGTATAGATTACTATATGGCTTTTAAAATAAATCCAAATGCAAAATTCCAGAATAAATAAAACTAGTTTTCCAGAAACAACTGAAAGGGTGATAAAATGGTATTTCCAGGGCCATAGCCTGTGGTTGTGTTGATGTTTAGTCAAGGGAAGTTCATTCAGCTCTATCACAACTGTCGATACAGCCTGTGTTGTGTGGCAGTGTGACCCTTTACCACTGGTAAGCGCAAATCCAGTTGAGCAAGCCCTTGCACGTTAGCACAGTATGTGTAATTAACAGTACCTGGGAAGGTCACTTCCAGCCCAGTTGAAGTGCATGTTTGTGCTAGCAGGCCTTAAAGTAGACCCAGTCTCCTGGTTTCGAGGAGTGACAAGACTTCAGTGGCAGGTTCAGTCAAGGCATCTTCCACCTGTGTGTGGAAAGTCCTTACACATTTCGTTAATGCCTGACAAGAAGAGCATCATCTGTCAATTGTATGTTTGCCCATAGGGAGTTATGGGTGTCATGTAAGGCAGTTGCATGGGTCTACTTACTAAAATCTTAGGAGATGACACCCTTTTCTATTCACAGTGTTTCATATACATGAGTGCAGGAGGTAGCACACTGGAACAGGTTTTCTAGAGAGGTGGTTGATGCCCCAAGCCTGTCAGCACCACCAAAAAGAGTCCCGCCCTATTGTCTTGCCACCCTCCCTTTAGATACTTATAAACACTGATAAGATCCCCTCTCAGCCTTCTCTTCTCCAAGCGAAACAGGCCCAGCTCTCTCAGCCTTTCCTTATAAGACAGATGCTCCAGGCCCCTTAGCATCTTTATAGCCTTCCACTGGACTCTCTCCAGGAGCTCCATGTCCCTCTTGTACTAGGGACCCCAGAACTGGACAACTGCTTTAACTTTTGGTTAGCCCTGAAGTGGTCAGGCAGTTGGACCTGATAATCTTTGTAGGTCCCTTCCAACTGAGTTATTCTATTCTATTCCTAGTCTAGTCTAGTCTAGTCCATTTCAGGCCAGTGTCTGAGCAAATCTTTGCCGAATTGGTTTTCAGATTGGAATTTTTCCTTCCTACAGCTCCACTGGATTGAGGATGATAAGCACAATGATACTTGGTTCTATTTGTAGAGCTGCACAGTTTTTTTTTCCTACTTGTTTTGTAAAATAGGTTATCAAGCGTTCAAAAAATACCAAAGCAAGAAATTAGTTGTCTCATTAACAGTCTCCAATTCTCCTCTAAATTTCTGAAGTTCCTCCCTCATGTTTGGAAATTCTTGGACCAGGTTTCTCAAGTCTCCAGGAGTCCACAGGGTGTGAACAGTAACCATACCTCCCGGTCCTGGCACTTTCCATAAAGGTGCCTGTATCACAGGGCCCATCTGGTGGTGGGTTCTGCTAGTGATGAGAAAAATTAAGCTTGTCCTGGTAATCCAGTGGTGCCTGGGACACCTCCAGTATCACAGGAGGAGGGCAAGGGAAATCTAAAGTATCCTTTTTAGTCTCTTCCTCCTCTTCAAGCAATTCTTTGGGGAAGCAAATGATATAAGGGAGTGCTAAGGTTGGTAGGGATTTGGTGTTTTTTTAACTGTCCCTTCAGTTGCTTTACTTGAACTTTCAGTTTCTCCTGAGAGTGTTTCAGACTTCTGGTTTGTGATTCTGTTTTTCTTTTTTGACTGAAATTGGAGTACCTTAGTTTCTGTGGACTCCGAGGAATTTGTTAAATACACTATTTTGTCTAGGTCAAAAATATCTTCTATAGGAAATTGCTCAGAGGGATTATCCTTGGTCCAGAAATTCCCTTTATCCAGACACCTGCAGGTTTTAAGAGGGTAATGTGTATACATATAATATGCTGGAGTTCCCTTTGGGGATACTGGGACTTCCTTAAATTGTCCAGTTCCCACTTTCACCCAAGCAGGGCAGTTAGAGAGTTCATATACCTCTGGGTGATACAACACACTTTTCACAGAACTACAGCTAAATGTCAGATAAGCAGGATGCAGCAAATTGTGGCAAAGAGTGGTTTTCTGTGGATTACTTGCGATGAGGGAGCTCTAGACAGTTGGTTAAGGAAGCTCTAGGCAGCACATCCTTTACAAATACTCCTTCAATAATTGGATCATGATGGCTCAGCAAAGCCATCAGGTCATGCTGCAGGTATTTTCTAACTAGTGAGGCATGCAAAGGTCTATGAGACCTACAGACTATATTCTTCCACGCAAGTAAAAGGCCAGCCAGAACTTGGGGGACCCTTACTCCATTTTAATCTGATTCAGTCATTGAAGCCAAAAATTCTTTTACTATTAGTAGCACTTTTCAGACATTTCAAAAATGTTTAGAACCTTTTGCAAATTCCTCACAGGAGTGACGGGTTTCAAAGCGTCAAGTCTGCAGTTTCCATACAAGTATCTTTGCCATAGCTGACACTATGAAATACTGTCAACAAGAGTCAAATAGTAAGAAGTATTAAATATATATATATATATAAAAAAATATATCCTTACTGAGAACTATGATTATCTTGGCAGAATCTTGTTTAATTCACAGGGGTGGACTGACTGCATGTATGTGACATAGCCCTCTTACTGCAGCTGCATCTCCGCTCAGAGTATTTGTCTACCTATAGTCCAGTGCTCTCGAAAGTGGGGTGCACACAAGACAACCTATTGGGGTGCTGGAAGAAAATATTAGAACTTAAGTAGACACAGGTCAAGATGGTAAAACATGAAGGTCTCGCTAGAATAAATAGTTACCTCCCAGCTTCAGATACCATAGTTGATTCATGTCTCAAGGAACAGTGTGGGGATTCATACAAGTTTATCAACTCAGACAGTGCATGAATGTACACTCTTGTTTTGAAGAGGGAGAAAAGTCCCTGCCTTTGGGGACAGTGAGCCAAGTGTTCTTCAATGAAATACAATTACAGCTTGCTAGCAGAGGCTGTGGGCCTGGTGGAGCTCAGCAGGTGAGGTACCATGGCCTGTTCTGCACAGATGCGTCTCCCTCTCCTTAGCATCTGCCTGACTTCCTGACTTACAATCTGTTAATACTTCTATGTGTCTCACTGTAGTATATAGGTCACCCACACAACAGTCTGTTTTGCATCATTTCCTGTTCAGTAGCACCTCCCATCTACAAAATGAGTAGATAGTAGTAACAAGGCTTTCTAGCTTTGTCTGTTGAAGACAAGCAAATGGTTAAAAATATCACAGTCAGAAAGGGAGAATGGTTTCTTAAGCATATGCCAGTCTGGGAGGGTGAAAGAGAAGTAGTCTAGAAAATAAACCAGAATAACAGGCTGTGAACATTAATCATAGCATGGACATTTGACAAAAGGATTGTATTGTTTTGTTTATCTAACAAAACTTTTTTCGTGATACGTTTCTAAACCAATGAATCTCTACATGCATTGTAGAGATTTACACACCAGGTGTCAGTAAAGGATTCTCCCCTGTGGTCTCTGTGAGAGGCAGTGTAGTCTGAAGAAATGCAGTCTACCCACCATACCTCTACTTTTCAGATATTGCTGATAGATTTTTCAGTTTTTGCCAGCTGTCTGGCAAACAAACAAACAAAAAACTAGTATCTCACGGAACAGAGTTAAAAGTACTGAATCTAGAGTACCTTGAATAATTGCAACACTGAGCAGGGTTTTGGAGCAAAAGAAACTCTCACATGTAGGTGAGAGCTGAAGAATGTATGCTACACTGATTAGACAATACACTGGAGCATTTTAACACTCCAGTGACCAATATAGTGTTGAAGCCTTGTATTTTGCTCGAAACCTAGAACTGGCTTTTGTTCAAAGCTAATGTCATTCCTTATTATGTACATAGGCAGATCATAGGTGACCTTTGGCAAGTCACTTAAAACTCACTTCAGGGCTCCCAGACTTAAGTCAAGTCCTAAAGTCTTTTACCCTTTGTATACCTGCCAGGTGGGTGAGGAGCTTCCCTTTTAGTCAAGTAGACATATGTGATGCAGGGACACCTAAGTCAAAACATTCAGAAAAGAAATGATACTGTTTATCTTTTTTCCCAATGTTGCCATAGTTAATTCTACACTGGAAGAAAGCACCAAGGACAGAGGTTTTCTCAGATTTCTTGATGCTTTCAAAGACAGTTCATAAAGCTTTCTAAAAGACCTCAGGAAGAAACTGTGGACAATCTGCAGGACAGATGATGTAAAGCTCACTATTCAGCACTGCAGAAGAATGCGGGTTACAGGAATGAGCCCAACAAAAGGCCTGTGAGCCCAACCACACCTAGCCCACAGACATTTTTGCCTGAAGAAAGGGCAACCGGTCGCACCTCCAGGGAGCAGTGTGGGACAGAGCTCTATGCAGGAAGCAGGACCAGCCTGGAGGCAGGGCAACGCGTGCGGAGAAGACAGAGCCCAAGTCTGAATGGTGCTGTGGATCTGCTGGATAGTAATTGTATTAGTAAAAGTAGTAATAAATACAAGGTAATAATACAGCTATTTACTAGCAATAAACTAAAGAGGAGTTCAGATGGCATTTCAGTGATGCACAACTGCAGGACGCCTGAATGAACTGAGCTATTACCTCAACTGAGCAGGGCTCCCACCCTCCAAAGCGCCCTAGAGAGGGGGAAATGTAATACGTAGAGCTGTAAGAGAACTTACGATGTAAATTTCCCTCCTGAAAATTAAACAATAGTAATAGATTTAAAGACTACACCTGATCCCTCATAGGGAACAGATCTGGACCTTTTAATAGCAGCATTAATTCCGAGGTTATGGTGGATAAACATGTATTTTCTAACGCTGGATGTTAACAATACAGAAATGCAAACATACATCACACATGTCAAAGTTGTTTGCTTGTTTATCTGGTCTCACTAATTACAGTGACCTGTTAGGTTGATTTGTGTGAAGTAATCCCAGTTACAATGAAGTGCTAAGGCATTTAACAGTCTATTCAGAAAACAGAAAACACTTTTCATGTCAGTTACCAAACATGGGGTTATTCCTTGTTACAGCATTGCTGCAATTTAAGAGAAATACTGCACACTACACCATTAGCTTCCTACAGAATACGAAGGACAAAAAGGACTTCTGCTTGATTGTTGTATTTTCCCCTCAATAAATTATCAAAATATTTTCCAAAAAGGAATCCAAAATAATGTGTTGTACAACATATGTTCAACCTATAAACACATTAAAATATCTGTGGCAGAGTACAAAACAGTATTAATACAGTAGTTTTATTTACATCATCAGTACAGGATATCAAACTTTTTACATATAACCCTTAGTCTCTTCTTTCTGAAGGTTCGAACTTCCAAATAGCAATTTCCCTGAAGGTATAAATTTTAATAAAACCTTCAAATGCTGACAACTTATCAAATGTGCACCTATGAAACACACTGTACAACTGCAAAGTAAATTAAAATGTGTAAAAATAAAAATAACTTAAGAGTGACACCGATTATCTACAGTCTTTCAAACTATTTCATTTATCATTTACTCTTCTCTCTTCGTCTCAACAGAAATTACTTTCATGGCTCAGGACAGGCAGGGAATAGCCTGTGATTTAGTATTCTGCTCAGGTCTGATCCTCCAAAGCTAAGGGGAAGCTGAAGAAATATGTCTTGATACTGACACAGCATGTTTAGACTTGGCCTCCTAGCCCACCTAAATAGCTAAAGGAGTACTGATGTGCAGACCGTACTCACTTTAGCAAAGGCCTTTGCTGTATATTAATCTATTCAGGCAAGTCGGTGGTTGACATTTTGTTGTACTCAGTCACTATCGTATTCCTCTATTTTTAACTCATCTTCCTCCATAGCTGCTTGAGCTGCAACAGGCTGAGGCTGACTGCAAGGTAGTTCACTTCCACTGCACTGGCTAGAAGGAAGAGGGAATCCATCTGAACCATTCTCGTCTGTTCTGTTTTTCTCCATCTGTACGGCAATCTCTGTATCATGCACATCATCGGGTTCTCTCTCATAATTAACAAATAAATCTGGTATTCCAGGATCTTTATCAGTAAGCGTTTCAAGCTTTAACCTGTAAAATAATCATCACAAGAGTACGTTACCACCACCACCAAAAAAAAAAAATTCCTGATCTCTCACACAGAAGCTGCAGTAAAAAGACCACCTGCGTACCACCAAAGTCCCTCCTGTTCACTGATGCTGAACAGCTTTCACATTTTCTGGCAGTAATACCCTCTACAAGTCATATTTAATTCAAGCTATACGCATTCTTTTTTTTTCATCACTACTTTCAGTATTGTGTTTTACACCTCTAAGCACCTCTACCAAGTATAGACATTTATGCCCAGAACTCAACACTATATATAACCTGCAGGAGACATAAGTTTCTCTCGGGTAACAAAGAGCACTACATAACCTCAAACCACCACTACAGCAAGAGCAAAATATCAAATCATGTATGTTTGTGTTCTGTCACTCTCCAGCACCCAGTGTTGCTTGACATTTCTTCCTTATGGTGACAGCGTTTTTCCCTAGCTCCCCTCAAGCACTTGAACTGCTAACAATTAACTTACTGGCAGCAGCCCATGGCACATCAGACCCTTTCCAAACAAGAACCAAGTCCTTTACGACAGGAAGCAACTTAACTTGAAACAGGCAACGTAAGACAAGGAGTGGAAAGGAGTTCTTTTTACAGTTTTTATATTTTTTTACTATTTGGACTTCTCCATCTCGCTAGTATCTCTATATCAATATGTTATCAATGTTCCTTTTTTTTTCCACTTTACCTGGTGTTAATAAACTTTCCCAAAAGTTACTGACAAAAACTCATCCTGACACCAATTCCAACTGATCAAATACCATACACTCTCCTTGATGCCAATCTTCTTACCACAGCAGTACTCCTATCCCACTGATAAATGTAATGGAAAATAAATAAAATATTCTTATTTCTGCTGAAACAGCTGTACATATGTTATTTTAAGGACTACTTCATATATAACAACACAAAATAAATTATTTTCAATTAGTATTCCTGAAGGAAGCAAATACTTGCTGCTAAAATATTTGAACTTTACACTTCCTTTCCAAAAGGGCAAACAAATGAAAAGCATTACAGTCTTAAGGACAAAGTTATCCCTCAAATAAAGCTAAATGGTACACACCCAACTTATTAACGCAGGTAAAAAAAGTTTATCAGTATTTAGAGGTATGCTACAGACAAAGTTAATGGCATAAGGAAGTCTACAATTAATTTGTGAAGTTATAAACATCTTGGCTTAGACGAGGGAGATTACAAAAATACCTCTCTTTCTTCCTGACTAGCAGCCAAAATGTCTTTTACCATCACAAATAAAACTTTTTGGTTTTCAGAGATAACAAGGTCGTAGAAATGTAACTGAGTCTCTAATTTTATGAATGATCCCTGTAGTTCAGAAGCCCGGTAGAGTCAAAGTATAGCTACGTTGCCCCATGAGCACTACACAATCTGTAAGCAGGCAACTACAGTGCTGCAGTTGAAAAAAAGTACTTTTTCAGCATTCTAAGATCTAAGACAGAGGAACTTCAGTAGTTGTAGTTTTATGAAAAAATACACATAATAAAATCAGTGCTGCTATCTAGTTTCAGAGGAAGCACTCATTCAGTATTTTTTAGTTCCACAGGCATAAAATTGTTTCAAAGGAAATACGAGTAATTTCTCATAATACCTTCTTTCTTAAACCTCCAACAAATGACATATAAACACAGAATATTCTATCAAACTTCCACATTAATGTTTTATGTCATGATAAACAACGGGCAAAGCACACTACACTCAAATCAATTCTGTTTTATTCTCACTTAAATCTTCTTGATTGTAAAAACAAAGATTTTATCCAGATCATGTACTGGACAAATGTAGGTACACCTAGCACAGAGAATATTTGACACAATGGAAAAGAAAGCTAAACAAGAATTAAAAGTAAGACTATAGTTAAAACATTGCTATTAACATCGTAATTATATATAGATTTGAACTGGAAAAAGTTTTAACAGCCAAAATACCAAATAATCATGCTGCAATTGAGGGACAGATATACACTGAAGATACTTTTGTATGAAACAATTCTTTTCCTTAATAATAATTCCTTCCGTTGAGGAAGAAAGAAAGTCTTTTATTTTCTTAAAGAAAGCAAAAGGCAAGTTTACCTCTCAAAACGTCTTTTCAGGGGTAGCCTCCCAACATCTTGTATAAAAGCGATCTGAGCTGAGAATAAAGAATCACCAGTATCATACTAAGTATATGATAATGCACATAGAATTAAACACACTGGAAAATAAGTAATCCATAAGTTCAGTTAAGTGTTCCTGGATAAATCTGCACATCAAAATAACTTATATGGTAGCATGATAATACTTTGAATCTATGACATATTTACAGATTGCCTACATAATAAAATACCCCTACCATTCATAAGCTGTATATTTGTGCTGTAGAGTTATTAATACATACCCTACGCCCATGAATTCATCTGGATGTCAAGGCCTTCGTTAAGACATACAGCCTTTTATTAGAAGTAATTAACATAGCATAAGTGACCCAGCTGTCTGAACAGTAATTTGTGGATTACATACCATACAAAGTAAATTTTTCTGCATGAACTGTCTGCTCATGGGTTACCTTATGTTACACAATTTTTTAAATGCACTGCAAACTTTGATTTTGTTTACTTTTTTCTGGGAAAGGCTTTTTAGAGCCTTTTAATTCCGCTGATGTTACTTGAAAGGGATCAGTAAGCAATGAAGATCTAGCTAACGTAGTCTACTGGGTTTCCAAAAGGCTTCTGAAGTCACCTATCAAAGGCTTTCAAAAGAAGACTTAAGCGTGAAAGAACAACTTAATTAACAAAGCCTGACAAATAGTTTATCGATGGGAAGTGGAGGACTTGGGTCTGAGTTAACTATTAACTTCTGCAACGGAGGAAAATTGCCAATACAGCTCTGCAGAGATCTGTGCTAGGATCTGGGTTACTCAGTACGGTCTCAAATGTAAAAAATAGAGGTGAAGAATGAGATTAGCATGATACCTCATGGTACCAAGTTCAACAGGATGTGGGCAGACAGAAGAACTGTACAAGACCTTGAGACTGTGAGACAGTCACATGATGAAATCCAGCACGCAGTAAACAAGAGGGAAGAAGGATTTTAAGTACTGCAACACGAGGACCTGGTCTTACGCACTTTAAAGCATTGTATATGCTTCACTTATGGCGAGACAGATAGTTTTTTCATTCTTCCAGTTACATAAGCTTTAAAGACATTCCTGATTTTGTTTCAAACCTAGCAGGACAGCTTGAATTTTGGCTATGTTACTAGAAATGTATTTACACACCAGCTCACCAGCGCCATGTATGTACCATGTCTGGTGGCTTTGGGGTTTTGGTTGGTTGGTTGTTTTGTTGTTGTTATTGTTGCTGAAGTGAGGCAAAAGGACAGATAGCATTGACATTTTGGGTTACTGAAATTTTTCAGTATGTTTTAATGTTTATAAAAAAAAAAAAAACAATCCAAAACCAAGAGTTACACTGATCTTACCTTGGTTTCTCATTGGATTTGCTAACATAGCAAGATAAGGCAATAGCTCCGTCTGAAGACACTCTGGTGGTAAACAGAAGCTTGAAAAGAGAGATTTTGCAGCAAGGCAGTTTTCTTGATACTGTAAGAGTTGGGGGGAAAGAAAAAAAACACAACAAGAAATATAAACCCTGCTAAACCAGAAAATATATATTCTGTAGCAGGAAAAGCAGCAGAAGGACTTTCTTCTTGTCTGCTGGATGACTATGCACAAGCTTCTACAGAATGAGTCCAGAAAAGAGAGAAGCAGTTGGAGTTGCCATATACAGATTACTAAAAAATGGTAAATTTCTTCATTTTTGTCTTTCACTGGACATTCAAGTTTCCTGAAAGTTTTTATCCTTTGATTATAGTATTCCCCAACCATGCAGGTCATTTTTTTTGCCAGGCACAGCAAGGTACGTATGCATTCAAATGTAAAAAGTTGCTAAAAGCTTTGATATTTCATGAACAAGCCACTTCTGATAAACACATACAATACAACAGCAATAATTTGTTACACAAGAGTTTAAGGCAGCTTAAACTGCTCAAATTAAAGTTACTTTAGGAATACTTTACAGTATTTCAACACTAATTGTGTCTCCATAAGCTTGGGATTAATGCTCTCCCAGAGGTCACGAACTCAGACGCAGGGAACACTGTCAGAGGTCTCTAGTTTATTTTTCCATGAAAGGAATAATACGAACAGACCTCTTCAAGCAAGTATTTAGAAACAGGTTATGTTAAAATAGGATATTTGACAAGTTTAGCACTGCATGCAAACTAGATATCTACTACTTACATCACTAAGAAATGTAAGTGTAAAACCTTCCTCAAAACATCAAGCATTTACCTTGTTATTGATAAAGAACCACTGGGGTTTATGTAGAGGCCGGAACCCCATCCCTGCTTGGCAGTGGGCAAAGGCTCTGGATGTGTTCGAATGTATCACACCTCGGGTAGCCACAGATGCACTGTAATTTTCCATCACAGGCCGTGACTAAGATAGAAACTGAGCATTAGATGAACTCAAGGTCTCTGTACAGTGCATCTCATTTGACTAAAACACACTAACTGCAGTGGCAAAGCATGCCTAGCACATATTTAGATTGCTGTGGAACCTCTAGTCAAAGAAACTGAACAAAAAGCTAGCTCAAGTATTTCAGGGAAAAGATATACAGCCTCTAATATATTTAACACACATTTGTTCTACTTAAAAACACTGTAGAGTATTTTAAACTATTTTATAAAATAAAGTGTATTTAATACCATATTTTTAATATATATATATATATATGGTAGTGTATAAAATATACAATGACCAGCTATAAAAAAAAAAGCTAAGCTTCACGAAACCTGTACACAAATGGCCTGCATCCTTCCTGCATTTGATGCAGTTCGCATTCATTAACAATTCACTGTCACCTGTACCTTAAGTATGAAATGATACAACTTATTTCTGATTAACTTGTAGAAAAATTGCCTTCTACTATTCATAAATACTTAAGAGAAAAATCTAGCAGATCAATTTGTTTATGTATAAAATAACACTTACATTCCAATTACTACAAAGGACATCAGCAGTGCTCAAGTATTCACTGGCTCTCACGACATCATCTATGTCAGTAAAAAATTCTACATAGTTCTGGTGAAGGTATAAATTAAACATGCTTCCAGACATGTGTGATTTTTCCACAATATCCTATTGGAGGTGGGGGGTAAAACATAAAAAAAAAAATCTGGTTTAACACAGTGTAAAAGAAAATGCATCCTATAGAAGTTACAATACATCTAGGTAGTTAGGGAGCTGGCACACACGACCTACAAAGGGACGGGATGCCATCCACATTAGGTAGGACCTCGACAGGCTTGAAAGGTGGGCCCATGGAAACCTCATGAAGTTCAAGAAAGCCAAGTGCAACGTCTACATCTGGGTCAGATTAATGGCAAAACCACTGTGCTTGAGAATTTGCATCACTCACTCAGGTTTGTGGTGTTTGTTTTTTTTTCCTCCCAAATCAAACTGGAAACAAGCAATTAATGCAGATGTACCTCAGGCTGAATAAGCAAGGTNCAGCTATAAAAAAAAAAGCTAAGCTTCACGAAACCTGTACACAAATGGCCTGCATCCTTCCTGCATTTGATGCAGTTCGCATTCATTAACAATTCACTGTCACCTGTACCTTAAGTATGAAATGATACAACTTATTTCTGATTAACTTGTAGAAAAATTGCCTTCTACTATTCATAAATACTTAAGAGAAAAATCTAGCAGATCAATTTGTTTATGTATAAAATAACACTTACATTCCAATTACTACAAAGGACATCAGCAGTGCTCAAGTATTCACTGGCTCTCACGACATCATCTATGTCAGTAAAAAATTCTACATAGTTCTGGTGAAGGTATAAATTAAACATGCTTCCAGACATGTGTGATTTTTCCACAATATCCTATTGGAGGTGGGGGGTAAAACATAAACAAAAAAAAATCTGGTTTAACACAGTGTAAAAGAAAATGCATCCTATAGAAGTTACAATACATCTAGGTAGTTAGGGAGCTGGCACACACGACCTACAAAGGGACGGGATGCCATCCACATTAGGTAGGACCTCGACAGGCTTGAAAGGTGGGCCCATGGAAACCTCATGAAGTTCAAGAAAGCCAAGTGCAACGTCTACATCTGGGTCAGATTAATGGCAAAACCACTGTGCTTGAGAATTTGCATCACTCACTCAGGTTTGTGGTGTTTGTTTTTTTTTCCTCCCAAATCAAACTGGAAACAAGCAATTAATGCAGATGTACCTCAGGCTGAATAAGCAAGGTGTCTCGACGGTATTCTGATAAGTGAGAAGGCAGCTGCGGAAATTCCAGTTCTGACGGTGGTTCTCCTACAAGGAATTTTATAATCCTTAGTCTGTTAGTACTAGCAATAATGCTATATTACTGCACACTATCAAAAAGCCGGTGGGGTGACACTTTTCAGATGTTACATTCAAACTCAGAATACAGATGTGATGAGAGCAAGAACAGAAACGTGCAACTTCATGAATAGTGATTTTCATGTATAGTGAGCATGATTTTAAGCAACAGTTGACTTTACCAACATCTAGGTTGCAGTGTTTTCAGTTCCTAGGAAAGTGCTTATACCTGCATCGAGAGTTGATTACATAATCAACAGCATGTAATTAGTTACACTGTGCTCAGCATAACAAAATTATCCTAATAATTTTCATATTCCCTCATCTCACCATTTCTTAATTGATTCTGGAACAGATACTGAGTATTATTACACACAGGTGGACAGCCAGTGGCATTATGGATCCTGTTAGCCAGGTGTAGATAGTACTACAGTGTAAGTATCAAATTCTTATGAACTGTATTTTTTAAATGTTAAAAAAAATGACTGTAGCCATATACAGGGAGCAAAGAGGAAGTAAATTTACAGAGAATGAGTGTATAAAAAGTAGTAAAGTGAAAAGTATTTTGGAGAGGTAGAAAGGGAGACGAGGTACTAAAAAAAAAAAAAAAAAGCAGAGATAAAAAGCAGGGAGGGAAAGACAGCAGAAAGAATCAAACCCATATACACCAATAGGGGAGGCAGCAGCTAAGAGGCTGCAGGGCTGTTTTGTAACCTCTAAGAATATAGACAAGTATGGAACATAATAATTTTGCACAAAAGGAAAATTTTGCTTTTGGGCAAAGCAACAAACGTGATGGCTATCTAGCTGTGTGTGCATGACAGCACATGGACCTAATGCAACTAAAGTTATGTATTTCGTCACACACATGCAGTTGATCTTTAATGAAGCATGCATTATTTCTGTACTAGATACAGACAGCTGCAATCTCAGTGACCAGAAGCATTTATTACTGTTTTTATACTGCCACGTGAATTACAGGTCACCCTAAGCCTTATTTTAGCAAGTCTAACTACTAGCAGCTGACATGCTTTTCCCACTGACAAGGAAGAGTAAGTCAAAGTTCTCTTACTTTTGCTGTAAATTATTTTCCCCAGAGCATGGAAAAGAAAGATGGAAGCATCTTTGCCACCAATAGCTTGTATCTCCTGGTCTTCTGAAGTATCAGATTTATTTTTCTTTCTTGTTTTACACGCTGCCGCTTCACATTTTAGTGTGGAGCTTCCTTTCTTCCTTGACCAAAAATCTTTCTCCAATGACTGGTCTATCAATATAAGCAACAATACAACCAGGATAACGTACATGAAGTAAAATAAATAAATAAATAAAATCTACGATACAGAAAAAGTCTTCTAAAGTGTGTGCCCAATTTGTACTTTATTTATAAAGAAGAAACTTATAAGTAGGGCAGGTGCAAATATATGTAAATGATATTTCCATTACATTTTGTGCAATTATCAATTTATTTTCTATTTGCATGATATGTTTAATTGCCCGTACTGGAAGGCAAAGAAAACCTTTTGTTAGTGATTCTTCCAACAGCCTACTATTTCCACAATGATCTGACCCCTAAGGGGTAAAACCCTTCTTTTACTCTAATTTAATACTCAGAAATGTAAACCCAGAATTTGATTTAGCAGCAGGTAAATGTCCTCTATCAAACTAAGGGAACTTATCCCTAAAGTAGTAATCTTCCTCTTCTCCCACGATTACCATGGATCCTTTTTACCCATTAATACTACCATAGTAGTTATATCACTTGTGTTACACACACACACAGAGAAATTACATATTGTAAAACAAATCCTGCATTCTGATGGCACTCAGGAGATGAACATGGAGGTGAGGTCTCTCCAAAATACCACTGGCTGCTTATCTATCATCTAACTGAAACACCTGAGCAACTAAATAATTTCTATTCAACACGAAGACAGCTCTTTTCATAATTGCCTAGAAGTGCAAGAAAAGAATGTATGCCTTTGTTCTCTCCCAAGTTCTCTTCGTAACTTTCATGTTTTCAGAGTTCCAAGATAAGCATATTTAAAATTACACAAACTAGTCATTTTTAAGACTATTTAGACTTCCTATGGTACGTATACAGCTCCTTACCATCCACCAGTGAGCTAGACCAAACTACTCTCAGGTATTCCCAACCTACTTTTTATCCATTTAATGGCACTACCATCAAAATAGTTTTACTGAGAGGAATTTTATATTTTTTCCTGATGCAGACAAAACAGTAAAACCTACTACTCAGACAACATCAGAAGAATTTAGATTCCACGTCGACAAGTGAAACCTAGAAACCTGACTCTCTCCCCCATTACATGTAAAAAAACACAGCTAACAGTTCATTTTAATATACTCTAAAACCCAAACTACAACAAAGACTTGAAAGAACATTTAATCTTATATTCCCTTAGCATATTTTCTACTTGAAAAGTGAAATAGAGAGGAAATGAACAAAACCAACACAATAACTATTAGCTTTAAGATGCACCACAGAAGTCTACTGTTAAATTCACTTCCTTATTTCTGGTTTGAACGTATGCAGGCACTATCTAAAGGTTCTTAGATTAAACTACATGTGGCAGAGATCTGCTTTTCTTTAAAAAAAAAAAAGTAAATTTTTTCCTTAACAAGTTTTGATTTCCAGTGCTTATAAAAGACACGATAATAAGTCTTTTCTTTCTACATTGGAACATTTAAAATAATCTCAAACTAAGTTTGATTTGAGCATCGTCTATCCGTGTATTTTGAAGGCAACTGTAACACTGAACTTCACAAAGCTATTCTATAATCCTGTCAATACCTTCGTAGAAGGTCATGCTACCTCACAGCTTTTCAACTTACCAACAGCTGTAGGCGCTCCAAAGCAAAATCAATAATTTCAGAAATGTCACACACAAATTCAATGGGCTATTTCAGAAATGCTACATGAGTAGAGATGAGGACATAAAGAAGTATAAAGAACCAAGCAGTGAAAATATCTCTTTCAAATTAAGGTTGCACCATGAAAGCTTTCATTCAGTAAATACATACTGATAGCAAAACTATCAGAGGAAAAGAGGTCACTGCCTTAAATTAGACCAACACTGCATAGCAGATATTTATGAACAGCATAACACCCAACATATTTGGCTAAAAAAATAGAGCAGTATGTTAAAAATGTTTTCACACAGCTCACCTAACTGAGCTTCAACAGTGAACAGTTTATCTTTACAGCAGAAGTGGTCAAAATGTCATTCACTTTTACCAAAATCATAGATATTTACCTTTCATAGAAGAAAACTGAAGACTGTTTATTGCACTTCTTATATCACCTGAACAACCTCTGCAAAGCAACTCTAGAGAGGTTCTATCAGGAGCATAATTCTTTTCTCTGTTCTACAAGGAAAAGCAACATCCAAAGTATTAACAAGAGTAGGAAAAGGAGTATTTGAATACTATTCTGACTGTAGGTACCCACCTCTATACAATATAGACCATAAACAGACTACATCAGGACCCAACACATGCTCAGGCCAGGTAACACCTTTAACTTTAAAACATTTAATCAAATTAAGCACACTGCCACATTTTATATAGCAATACTAGAGAAGACAATGTACAGAGGTCTTTCCAAGCTGTCACTCAGTATTAGACTAGATTGTAATCAAATAGTTTGGGAATAATACAGGATTTAGGTTAACAACCTCTTCTGGTCTTACTGGATACCATGGAAATGTCTTCTATTCTTATTATTTGATTTATATATATGGTTTCTGTAAAAAGTAGACTTTTCAGAGGCAGCTTTGAACACTTAGACCAATGATCAAGTGTAACTCAGCTTAAAAACAAGATGTCTTTCCCCTTTGTTCCTTGTGTTCTGCTGTGTTTTTTTCAATACATTTTTCCTTTTGGGGGGAGGAGGTTGTTATTTGATCAAAGATCCAGCAAATAGCAATAACAAATAGCAGTAACATATTTCAGCTATAAAAGGTTGACATCTTTTGGTCCTAGCACCATACAGAAGTTCAGTTTTCATAACTTACCATGCTAGCTTCTGTTGCAGCTATTCGGTTAAGCACTTTCATCATATTTGTTGGTGCAACAGGCTTGAAACTGTTAAATTTTGTTGAAAAAAAAAAAAAATTAGTTTCTGACTTCTCATTTATTTTGATCAAGTTTTAAGGAGGTAAAAGATCTTACCTAATAATTGATATACACAACTCCTCTAGAATTTCTTTTGGAAATAGTAACCTCTGGTTCCTGTCTCCACAGAAGTTATCTGAGATTATAAATATAAGGGGACATCTACTTGTACGTACAAATCTCCTAAATTGAAAAATAAGCAAGTGTAACAGGAATCAAACTCCATTTAATGCAAGTGGCTAGGGCTAACCGTTAAAAACTTATTTATAACTAACCTGAGAATTTCATGTAGACTGCTAGGGTCTCGATAGAATTGGTTTGGTATGTCCTATTCAAAACAAATGAACTGCTGTCATTACATTCAAATGTAAATATCCTCTCCCTCAGAGTGACTGTAATGGCACACTACGTTGCTACACATTTGTCTTCCTAGTTACCTTGTTTTCAACTAAATCTGAATGCAGCTAACACTGAAAATAATGACAAAGAAAAAAAAATGCGTATTTCTTTTTTTTCCTTATGGAAAACAATCAGCTAGAAGAAGCGTTTTCTTTCTATCCTCGTTTCCTAAGAAACAGCCTTGGGTGATTACATTGCCTGCTAGACAGTTTTATTCAAACAAAACAAAAACACTCAGGGCAGCAGCTCTACTGAAGAAGAAGGCAGGACATACTACTTGAGATATGAGAGAACCTAGACCAGGAAGTGACTTTATGAAGAGAAGTCACAGGAAACCATGCTTCCCAAATTATACAATACACACATTACTAAGCTAGAACTCTCATCTGTTCTTTTTCTTGAAAGTTTACAGCCAACTTTATTATCTTAATTTATAATATTCTTCTGTCAAAAAACAATGAGAAGTTCAAAAAGGATGTACTAGTAAACACAATCCTGAGTAAGTGAAAACAAAGCCTTCTCCTGGACCTCCTGGTATGACTTACAAGGAAGCTAAGCTTCAAATGCCTTAGGATTGTAGCAATTCTCAAGTACTTCTACACTATCCTGCATCCTCAACTAACAAGGATAGCGTTAATTTTTCCATCTGCCTGGTTATACACATGTATTTCTAGAAAGCAAATCTTACAGAAACATGGATGTGATTTTTCAATATTGCTTTGATCTACTTTTCAATAATTTATTGCTTATTTCTGTATATGAACTAGTGGCCAGGACTAGTGCCCTGGCAGTTAGCTTATATAGTTTAAGTATGGGTAGAATTTGGTTTTAGTCAGCTGTCAAGGCTTAAAAAGTAGTAACTCATCTGCAGTAAAGTAGTGAAACTTTTGGTAACACCAATTCACCCGCAACAGCTAGTTAGCATGTCGAGATTATTACAAAAGTTTCCACTTACCTCAATAAGAATAAGCTTTTTATCGTTTTCTGAGGACTCCCCAAGCATCTGAAGCTTGTTATACTTATTTGCTCTTAATAGAAAATCCTGAAAAAGAGCTGCTTGGGCCTGACTCGGAAATGTATGAAAATCTGAGTCTGAAAAAGAAAATTAATTAAAAATACGTACTCTGTATTATACCAAATATAATACAAATAACAAGAACTAATACCCACACATGCTACCTTCTGATAACAGCCACTGAACATCAGCAGCCAAGCCCTTTGGCAAACATATTTCAAATAGAAGACAATTTTTACAGGGTAGAATTCAAGCAAGGAACCAGAGAAAGACACATTCTTATTAAACTAGTTCAAATGATATCCAGGACATTGCATAGCTCTCTGTATGAACTGCAAACTTTTTGTGAGTAAAAACTGTAAAAAACTAAATCCCTTCTCAGATAAAAGCGAATGTAAGATTCTTATCAAACTCTAACGATCTGACTTACATGGACTTTGTATTTGACAGAAACAAAAGAAGAAAAAACACGGACTACGAAAATCACAAAAGTATCTGGAAGGAAAAAAGAAAAATCAAAACACTTACCATGGCCAAATACACTTCTTAAATCTTCTTTCGTAAAGTCTAAAGATATTGGATTGACCCATTCTTGCACCTGGACTCCAAGATCTTTTGCTAATATTTGTATAGTTGCTGTCTTTCCACAGCCAGGAGGACCAGTTAACAGTAAAACAGAGCCACCCTGACACAGAAAGAAAATAATCCCAACGTTATAAATAAAGACTAAAATGTGGCTAAAGATGAGTTCTGCTACATTTTCTACAGTAATGATTCTCTTTTCCGAATAAAAACAGAGGTAAATATTTTGTGTTATTAATTTACCTGTTGAATACACAGAAAGACCTAGACCAGAACTGTGGAGGGCGTGCTCGCTGCTTTTTTATACATCTGCTTGCTTAACTGCACACCAACATAATACACGCTGAACAGAAGAATCAGGTCCGAAAAACACTAGTCGGGACTAGTAAATGATGCATCAGTACAAGAATGCCTCTTACCAACCAAGAAATTAAAACTACCCTATTACATCAAGTCACTGTAACTGGAAATTTGCCACAGTATTTAAAATTAGCCTGTTGGAGATAAAATGCAGTTCAAGCACACACTGAACAGGTATGAATTGACTGAATGCTAGAAAATAATGCTCCTGAGCAAAAACAGAATTCATCTCTGCTTATCTTAGCAGTGTAAGCCCTAAAGTAATGTAAAAGCTCTAATCTATGTTCTTAAGAGATTTCTTCTAATGCAATATAACCACTACCTACATGTAAAGGTTTTTTTTTCTGAAATTAAAGTAAAATTGAATCCAGCTTGTTTAGACAGTTTTATACTTCTAGCTGTAATTGTTAGCAAAATTACCTGCTTTATTGGCCTCTGAAATAAATGCATTTTTAACCAGGTTTCAACTTCCTCAATTTTCTTCTTTTGCACAGCAAGGTCACTCTAAAACAAGATGAAAACGTATGAAATGCATATATACGCACATCTTGTTTTCTATGACTTTAATGACAGGATTCAAGAACAAAATGTACGCTGACTAAAACAATAACAAACACGTATGCGTATATTCCAGTTACATATGTTTATGCTATTTTGGAAGTAACGTGAGGATAATCACTGGAGCTCGTTTCCTCAAACAACCAATTTTCCATTACCAGCAGTATGGAAATAATGAGTGATTTATTATTCCTAAAGTCACACCACTATACTCTCGCGTGGTTGTGTAAGCATGGTTTATAGCTATTGCTGGAGCTGATACTTCTTCGGCCTGACTGACTCTAACACTACACAGAACTTTGAGATTTCTGCAGATTTCATGCAACTTACATTCTAGTCTTCCTCTCCAAAGATGAACTATGAAAAATTTAAATTTAAAATACAAGTACTACGCAAACTTAGTTCTCTCTCCTTTCTCTAGCTGTGGATTCTTCTAGTACTCATGGCTGTCAGATTTGGCTAACATTTGACAAGTTCAGAAGTTTAGGAGTTGATGGACAGGAAACAACATCTTATCAGTAGCTTTATATCCTCAGGAAGCCTGCTGAAAAACGCACCTCCTACAGATCAGTAACTCGTTAAAACCTTCACTACAGACAGCAGATAAATCAAACTAGTACTTCACTGCCCTAATAAAATAAAACAGATTTAGGACCTGACCAAGTTGGATTAGAAAGATAAGAACAATATGTTACACTGCAATGTTACTATTATATTAGCAATCAGAATAACTCTCACACCTGAGTTTCAGGTTTGTATTTATCTACCCAAGGCTCATCCTGAGATTGGCTCCGATTTTGTCTGGACTTGCTGCAAGGCTGATCTACTGCAGATGACTTTGCTCTTTTCCTGGTTAGAACTTTGTTTTTGCTACATCCCGGCACAGACGACAGGTCTTTTTTCCGCTGACGACGATTTCTTTCAGAGACGCCTGCAGGCGGCTTCGCGGGAACCGTGCTAGAAGAAATATCCGTGTTTCCAAAGAAGTCATCAAATGAGTATGCCAACCAGTCTGTTACCTGGTAAAATACAGTAAATAAATAAATAAATAAATAAATAAAGCGCTATTAATGTAGCATTATCCTCCCCTCTTTAATTGAGTACAACTGTCTCTAGAAAATGTGAGGCTTCTATCGAGTGCGTCTTTTACGTCTCGTAGATGTAAAAGAATTCCATTAACATTGAAAGGCTATTTAAAATGCCATACTACCAGTCAGCAACAAACATCGGCACTTATTATGCTTTTTGACTGTAACAATTACAAGCTTCTTAAGGCTTAAAGAAAAAAGTTACACCTCAGGTCTCATGGCAGAGGATTTTGCAGCAAGTTGACAAACCAGAACAAGCTGAACACTCTGCGAAAACACACTCAAATAAAGAAGCGAAGTTAAAACAGAAATAAGAACGAAAAAGCAGCATAAGCTTATCTATATTGTTTTTACATTAAGGTCAAGTTCACGTTGTCTCGTTTCCATTTTAAACTTTTTTTTTTCCCCTGTCCACCTTTACCAGGCGGCCTTTTTTGTTTAAAAGACAAAAAGAGGCAACAGGGGGACACGACGTAGGCGCCACAGTACAACCAGGCGCTAGCGCTTATCTGCAACACGAGGAAGCAGAGGCCGATCTGGAAGCAGCGACTGTGACGGGCACCGGGAGCCTGACAGCGGCACGTAACGGGGCCGCTAGCAGTGCCGCCGCTCCCCTTCGCCGCCGCCGCGCTCAGAAGCGCCACGACCCCCTCGCCCCCGGGGAAACGCGGCCGGGGACGAGCTGCCCGCCCCGGGCCGCCCTCACCGCGCCCGAGCCCGA
>VXAA01005226.1:259963-305423 GCA_013399115.1 Anseranas semipalmata | reverse complement strand
TCATCCCCCTGCTCGCACCTCACACACGCGGTGTCTCTGCCACCCTCCGATGGCAGCAACAGGCTCAGGCACTCCCTGCAGCCAAGTCAAAAGACTTTTGTGTTGTTCTGCAAAGGGAGCTGCCCTTACCTTGCTTTCATTGTCATTACTCAGCTCCTCACTGTGTTTGCAGATGGGACATCCTTGAAATTCCTGCCTTCCCCAAGCGGGGGTGGAGCCACTGGTGTTTGTTCTCCCTCAAAAGGTGCTTTTGCTTGTGACCTAATTTTTGCTCAATATGACTTGTGATTTTGTATTCATGTGAAATTCCACCACGCCATTACAGGCTCCCTTTGTGGGAGTATGCAAATGACAGGACAAGAATTGAACCACTTACAGGGTTGAGGATTTTTTTTTTTTCATTCACATTTTTAGCATTTATCTGCTTTCACTGATCAATTGAATTTCAGCGAGTTGGAAGCAAAAATTCTGAGTGATTTAGGTTTCTGATTCACTGAAGGACCTGGTACTTCCCAAGTAGCTGAGAACAGAAAGTAGCATGAAAGCTAGGAATTGGAGAAATGTAATAAGTGATCTGTTCTATTTATCCACCATTTTGCATTACTCTTGATAATGTATTAATTAGTAATCCTACATAAATAGCTGATTTTGTTCCAGATTTGAACTGGACCAGACTATGTCCAGCCTTCCTTTTCTCTCCCATCAATGTGACATGGTATTCCCCTCATATTCCTAAACTTCTTACTATTATAGGGCACCTGCATGGCCCTGTAGAAGTTGCTAACACTACGGGCAGCACAGAGGGTCAGACTGGTCATGCGCCTGCCTGCTTGATGGTTTCTGCTAATACTACCCTGAGGACTCTAGTAAAAAATAGTGGACATTAGTGTATTTCTCCAGTAGACAGAAGTAAAATTTGAGTATCTATGTGCTAAATGACTTTCAAACCTACTTCATTCAGGCTGATTTCAAGAATAGTAGTCATCCTTCTCTAGCAAGTTAGTCCAAATTTTGTAGGACTTATTCTTTAGGACTTTAGGCTCAGGCTAAATTGCCCAAAGAAAATCAAAATGAATTCTGTCTTGTTAACCTGCTATACTTTCTGCCCCACTATGAACAGCTTAATATTTCTTCTGCTTGCCTCCCTTTTAAATATGTGGTATGGCAATATCTTCTGTTTAGTTCCACATCAAGGCTGATGAGATCCATCTTTTTTTTTTTTAGTTATTTTTTTTTTTTTAAGGCTCCATACACATTTATTTTTCTGAAATAAATTTGTAATTTTGCCTCACAAATAATCAACTAAAAAAGAAAGGCTCTGAAAATATTTGTTTTTGTTATATCAATTGAATGTAGGTACAGTACTCCACACTGTGCAACTGTTTCAGTTCAGCTGATATGAAACAGTTCTGTATGAGATCCATCTGACAGAAAAATGCTCTTTAAACCCTCTTCATATTTAAACAACAACATATTTAGAGAGACGGATGGTTTTACAAGGTGCAACGAACAAACATCACAGCACACCGTTGAATGGGGACAGTTCTGATTCCTCTTCCCCTTCCCCATGAGATCCTGCCACTTCCTTTGTGCTGGCCACAGTATTTTTTGGACAACTTTTCAGGGTGGTGTGGGAGATGAGGATCATCTTGTGCCTTTTTAATTCATTATATTTGCTTAACAAAAAGTCTGCCTGATCTGATGTAAGGGGTGGGGCAGGACCCTTGCATGTCCAGGAAAGGGCTGGAGAGAAGGAGGAATTAAAGGAAGGATGGGAAGAAGAATGAAACTTGGCTCTTTTTAACAGCTAGGAGCTGTTATGTCCCTCAGTTTCACATGGAACTATCTTAGGCTGTAATGGAATGAACCTGTGGCACAATCTGAGCATAGTCACAAATAGAGAAGAGATGTTTTACCTACAGACTGAGAGGCAAGGCAGCAGCAGTAGGATGCTTATGTTAGAGGAGTTCAAGCATTTGCAGGGTTCCCCTTAAAACAACTATGTTTAAGAGCAGTTCCACATTCATTGCTTGCAAAATGAGCTGCCTCTCTTTCCTGCTTACACTATAGTCCCTTACAAACTGGGCAAAACCCCCAAATCATGAATTTTCACCTGGGTTAGTTCCCACATTGACTCATCAAGTAGTTATACAACTGTTTATACCACACAAAAATGGTGGCAGGAACAAGCAAGAGACTGAAAAGGAAGACTCCACTTTATCGTAGCAAGCTGTGATTTCATTTGGCAGAAGTGACTGCAAACCACCGCCTTGGCTTGGATCTTCAGCTATTTATCTTAGTAACAGCATCTGCTTAAGGAGCTACAGCTCCTGCCTGACCCCTCAGGGGTGCTATGCATGAATGCATTTGGTGAACTGCATCAGAAAACCAATTTCAATTCAACAACCCCCCCACATTTTTTTTTTTTTTAAATGTCCATTCCACTTCCCTGTTCTCATTTCCCCACATGATCTCACCAACAATAGTATGTGCCCAGCTAAGTCTATCATTTCCTGATGTTTACTTTGCAGGGTGCTGCTTTTATGTTCCAACTTATTGGAGGACGATAGTGCTGCTTGTTATCTGGCTCCTGCTTCCATGTTACTGGTACAACTCTGTGGTTACTTGAATTGGGGAACTGATGCAGATTAAAAATATCTTGCAACTTTTTTTTTTTTTTAATCCATCAGAAGGATGTCTGCCCACAGTATAATAGCACTGCTGCTCTGCAGAACAGATGATGTTGTCTACCTATTGATGTTTTTGTAGATCACTCCACCTGAAGATGAGTAAATCTTGCAAACTATGGACTTTTTTGGGGGTGTGCCTTCAACAGCATTCAAGCTAGGGTAACCGTAGGTTGGTGGAGAAAATGGTAATTGAACTTTCTCCCCTCCCTAGAACCCTAGTGACTCTACTGCTGGAAGATAAGTTAGTTCAAATCATGGATCCGACAAAAGAAAGCTCTAGATTTTTTCCTCTTTTTTGTGAATATAGTGGGGAGGGAGAGGTAACTTTCTGATTAAATGATTGCCTATGCAGCTGCATGGCTGTAGATCTCACGTAAGGAAAGGGTTGGTAGCCCACATGCTAGGTGGTTATGTGCAGAATTGCACTGTTTGCAGGTTGTAGAGTTGTACAGGATAGGTATATCCTGTAACCATACCATGGGTGCAACTTGGTTTATTTACTAGCTTCTGCAATCTTTGTATAGGGGTAGTTAAACAGCACGCAGAAAGCTTCCTCTCATCCAAACTGCCAGCACTTAGTTTTTTCAAGAAAAATGCTATCCTTAAATTCTGAAGTGAAAAACTGTAAGATATTCTCCCTGTTTCCAGCAGCTTCCCAGAAAAGGAATTTTATCACAAGATTAACTATCTCAGTATTTCTTCTAAAACAGTACAGTCCTGTCATGCCAAGAAGTACAATGTTTATAATTACCTACGTCTTTTAACTCTCACATTATTAAAGCTTTTGGTGACTAAAAATGAACTTAAAACATTTGCTACCAAGTCATCCTATTGTTATATCCAACCTCAAATTCTATCTCCAATTTTAAAAGTAGCAAATGCCATTCAGGATCATGATCTGACTGCTTATGCTCTCTTCACGCTTCCGCAGCAATCACGTTTGTTGCACTACAGATGTTAGAGGCTATATCTACACTTTGTCCATGCCTGCTTTCACAACCTTTCGTGACAGCAAGTTGAAGAAGTTCACTGGCTGCTGAATGAAGAGGTACATTCAGCATCTGTTTTAAACTGATGCACTACTGTTTTCATGAAGAACCCCATAGTTCTTGTATTGTAGGATTTCATAACAATAGTTCCACATTCAGCTTATCCACTACCTTCCTGACTTGGTAAACATTGATCTAGATCCCTCCTGGCCTTTTTTCTCTCCAAACTGAGGAAACTTTGCATTGTGAGGCAGCTGCTCAATCCCATCGATCATTTCACTTGCCTTTCTATGCATTTTCTGACACTACCATGTCCTCCTTAAAATCAGGCATACCGTCAAATACACTGCATAGAACCACTCAGCTGTCTGTCCCTGGATTCCTAGTTCTGCCAGCAAAGGAACACAGCAAACAGATGTCCAAGCTGTGGTTTTCGTCCGAGGAACACATATAGCATGCACAATTACACAAGCATTTTCTACTCTGCATATAGCGTTTGCTATCCTAAAACTGAGCTTGCCCAGTCTATAACGTCCCTGAGTTACTATACCTGATGTACACAAGCATCTACTCAACTGCAACTTGGACAGAACAATGCAAAGGTGGCTTTTTTATTCTCTATTATACAGCACCTAGCACAATGAGATCCTGATTCAGGAGTCAGGCTTTTAGATGTTTAACTTATCAGGAAATGCCTCTCCATGTGCAACTTGGCCTTAAAACAAAACAAAACAAAAAAAAAACAACAAAACAAACAAACAAAAAAAACACATCATAATGCAATAACAGTCAAAGACATTGTGATTAAAATGCCAGCTAGGCTTGAGCTTAGGCATTATGCCTGCTTGGTTTTCTTCACATAACTTCTTTTATTTCTACTTAAAAAAAAAAAAAAAACACAACTGCCAAAATACATAATTAAAATTTTCCACTGCCCTTTCAGGGGCACAGATTTAGCCAAACCAGAACCCTGGAGGCAGCAGTCCAGACTGCATCTCCTGTGACAAGCCCCATCTCCAGGAGGAATACAGCCTGACTCAAGATTTGTTAGAAAACTGCCCTTATGCAGTCTGAAGGAGTTATTGTTACTCCTGTAGAGGCATTTTTTCCAAATATAGCTATAACTAAAAAAGTGAGATAGAACTGCTTGGGTGTTATTTTTATTTATGTATGGTATGATCAGGAAATATAGGTCAGCTACAAAAGATAAAGAGTTCTGCATATGACAACCAAAACACAGATGCGCTGTTTGTCACCCAAAAACAAAAACATAATGGTAAGCCATGTGTTGACAGTCCCACACTTGTAACATTTTCACTTCAAAGTTTCTTGTTACCTTGTACAAGATTTCATTAATTGTTTTTCTTTCTGGTAACTTTAAACATGGTGATATTTTAAAGTCACCTCTACCTGGAAGGCCTCAAATCAGGAGTCGCTCAGGCTCTGCAGAAACATTACCTATATATATATAGTTTTCTGTATATGTACAGACATACAATTAATCTTCGAGAGCAGTGAAAAAAAATATTTACTTACTAGAAGCTGTCACTGTAGCAAAGGAGCTCTGCCCATCTCCTAGCAAGAGGCAGATTAAAGCAACATGTGCTTTAACCACCAAGTCATTAGTGCTGTAGCTTCACTGAAGTGCATGCGTTCGTCCTCATGCTTGGTGTTTTTCATGTTTTTCAAGCAACAATTTCTTACTACACACAAATGAAGGAAAGTATGCAGAAGGGGTGACGGCCCGTATAAGCCTCTCTTTACAGCCTCCATCCAACAAGCAGTAATAAACATTGAACAATATCTAATAAAAGTCACAGACATCTGAGTAATACTGGTGGCATTTAGAGCTCTTCTCTCATATTTATGTGACTCAGAGTCAGACACTGCATATTTTCACTAGGAAATAAACAAACTCAAAGTCCTCTCTGCAGTACAATCCAAAATGTTCTAGAAGACCATCCTTTTCCACCCTTGTTGCAAGTTAAAGGCAGCCAAAAGCCATCACACTTCCTTTTATGCAGAACAGAAAACATCTGTATTCTCCAAAACCATAGGATCCTACCCATCAAATGTGGAGGCAAAGCCTGAAAGACTCCTCTGATTGTATTGGGACAAATTACTTCAACAAACCTGTGCATTTGCTCAACCCGCCTTCTTGGAAATATTCTCCATACAATCAGAGTTTAAATACCAACAGGCGAGTTCAATTGTGTCTAGCTTATTGGAAAATGTGTCACAAATCAGGGCAATTAGCAAAGCAGTCCCGCTGTTCAATTTGGGAGGAGGAAAAAACAGCAGCCAATAATTACTTTAACAGTTTTCCTTGACAGACACTTCAAAGGCCATGACTATTGAAACTTGAAGAGAAAAGAGATTAAAAAAGAAAAAAGAAAAAGAAAAAGAAAAAGAAAAAACACATAAGGGGAAAAAGGGGAGATCCCAAAACAAACTATGACATATTGAGAAGGTTGTCTGGGGTTACAAACAGTTAAATGAAAAACTGAAACTGGTCTGTTAAAGGAAAAAAAAAAAAAAAGAAAGAAAAAGCTGCACTATCTTATGAGCAACTGCTCTAGCTGTCTTGCTAAATTTAGTCTTTCTAAATGCTTAACTGTGTCTAAGTTCCTTTTATTTCTTGGGTGGGGATAAGAATTACAGCAAGAGAAAAGTTAGTTCATGTCTCAGCTGCGTTTAGCAGCTCCTAAACAACTGTGAAATGCAAAACAAAAACAAAACACTGTTCAGCTTAAGAGTAAGCCAGAACTGAACTGATAACATGACAGTAGCAAGGGGTATCTGCATCTATGCAGCTAAGCTCAGGTCTATGTAGTTCAAAATCCACTGAGGTTAGGGAATCTTCATGCTGACTTCAGCAGGTTTTGAATCGTGTTTTCTTCCACTGATTAGAAATGGTACCTCTGCAGCAATAACTTGTGCAACTTTCCAAACTTTTTTTTTTTTTTTTTTTTTTTTTTTTTTTTTTTTTTTTTTTTTTTGTGTGTGATTTTAGCTTTTCTATCAGTAATGTTAGGAATGAATGTACTACTTGGTCTCATTCAGAGGAGCATGTCCGATTTATTCAGACTAGACATTCCATTTTTATTACAGCTACAGCCATTCTGTTACTCTGTGCTGAAATCATTGCATCACTTTATGAATCACCCGCTGCCATGCTATCTGTGGACCAAAAAAAAAAAAAGGCAGCAACATAACATACAGAGCAGGAAAGAGACAGGACAGCAGGCAGGAAGGCATAGCAAATATTATACAGTCAAAGCTTATTTCTACCTGATCAGCCAAAGAGGGAAACTATATGCACTGAAGTTCTCCTCAGACTTCAAAGAGCCCATCAAGTTTTACATATTTCAATTTTCTGCACATGGCTTTTCAGCAGAACACTAAACACGCAAAGATATGAAAGCTGAGGGCCTCAGTGCTGAAGCCTGATTAAACTTGATAAACACGAGGGCCTCGGCACATTCAAACTTTTATTTGCTTTCTGAACAAAAAGAAATCAGTGCTCTCTACAGGTACCTGAAAGGGGGCTGTAGCGAGGTGGGAATTGGTCTCTTCTCCCAAGCACCAGGTGATAGGATGAGGGGGAATGGGCTAAAGTTGTGCCAGGGGAGGTTTAGGTTGGATATTAGGAAAAACTTCTTTACTGAAAGGGTTGTGAGGCATTGGAACAGGCTGCCCAGAGAAGTGGTCGAGTCACCATCCCTGGAGGTATTCAAAAGACATTTAGATGTAGAGCTTAGTGATATGGTTTAGTGGAGGACTTGGTAGTGTTAGGTCAGAGGTTGGACTAGGTGATCCTGGAGGTCTCTTCCAAGCTAAATGATTCTGTGAAAAATCATTAAATTAGGTCTTCCAGTACCTACACTCTCATTGGCAGCACATTATGGAAAAAGCTCCGTGTTTTTATATATGTTAGTTTAAAATAAATTGTGGCAAATGTTTTGATAGACTATGCAAGAGTTGCGTTGAATGATTCACCTACCTTCTCTGTGATGTAGAAGTTAGAACTATCGGCATGTTGCAGTGCAAATTGATCATGATTTGCAAGAGACCACCTTAGAAAGATGAAAATAAGTTAAATCACAAAATGAAACCTTAAAAATAAAGAAAATATCCTTTACACAACTTTACCATGATCAAACAAGTGCCTGTCCCTCCCATGTATTTCTCATACTTATTCATAGCCTTCAATGATGTGCTCCAAATTAAAATAAAAAAATTAAAAGCATGCTTACATAGGGAAAACTTCAGTACAAATACATCCCATGTTAGATATTTCCCCTTTACACAACTGAAACAACCCCCTACTTTGTCACTACAGTGACACTTCTGTGCTCCAAAAATAAGTTGATAATGATCTGATAATTCATTCCAGATATATAAAAAAAATAGGAAGTGTAATTCCTTGCTTGCAGTAAGCAAGATCACTAAATTACTAAAAACATTTACAGTACCAGGATTTTATGCTTGCTTATAAAATACCCAATACATATAGTACTACGTCGATATATTACATTACTCAAAATATCACCTCGTTAATTCAGTAGCAATTTGACGATTGTAAAACTAGCTTCTCCTCTATGGTAGCACTTGCTTGAAACAGCATTTTTTCAAATATTAGCATCTTGAATCTAAAAGCAAGACATTTCTCTTAGCCAATTATTAGTTGATGTTGCAGGATTTGTGTGCAACATTTCAATTTCATGCAAGCAGTCACATCGACTGGACCAGCTTACAGCATCCAGTAGGTCCAGTGCTTGAAAATCCAAGCCACAACCAGGGCAGCAGTTCCTTAACCCACGAACTGCAGGGACCACAAGTGTAAAGTGGGGAGGGTAAAAATGCCACTTTGTACAGAATGGCAACAAATTGGCTAAATGAACCACCCACATATGACGGAGACGCTTTGTTTGGAACCTTATCGTGCAACTACTCAATCCATTACAATGCAAATCCAAAATCCAAAGATAAAACAACCACAAGGTTGAAAAACTTAATGGCTTGTCAAAAAGGATATCTAAATTTTCTTCAGAATAATCATCACCTCCTGGTTGGTTTAATAACTCAAAAAGATATAGTATCTAGTACGTCGTATATGGCAGAACTTACCCATCGCAGACTTCTTTTATTATAGAGGACAGTGGTTTTTTCTGGTCAAGGAAAAAAGAAAAAAAAAAATCACTGAATTGGAATAACCCAGGCTCTGAAAATAATTCCAAAACCACTGATTCCAAAGAAGAAAACAAGTTAGTACTATCTCATTTTCTTTTCAATGTTAAGCTTGGAAGGACCCAAAAGTTTTCTGGTGCTTTGGTCTGATAATGTATACAGACAGCTATTCTATACATACTCGATGATATTATCAGTCCTTTGTCATTGTTAACCCATATGGCATCAACTCAGCTTCTCCACTGAGAAATCAAAGGGCCTTTTGTGTGCACTGCATCTCACTGCCCAGCAGAAACAGAAAATTCAGATATCAACAGGAGCACTTTCCAGGAATGACATCTCAAGCAAGACAGCATTCAATATTTTTAAACCTTCTTTTGTCCTTTTCAAAAATCATACATGTGATGAGAGTAGCCCTGTCTAAGTATGCCTATACAGGCTCCCCACTGATAAAACAAACTGGAAGGTGTTAAGATCCCAGATGTATCAGTTCTGCTTTATTCTCTGCATCCGCAGGAGCAAGCATTTGGACTGACTGAAATCAGCCCTGTTGCTTTGGCTCCTGAAATAGAAGGAGCAGTCTAGTCTGGTGATGGTGCAACAGTCTCAACATTGCTATAAACACAGGGTGCACAGACAAGTGCTTTTGGAAAATTGCTGGCTAAAAGAAAAACGTATGTTTTTAACCCAAAATATAGATGAAGCTGCATGGCAAAAAGAAACGGATCAAATTTCACTTTTGGATGACTACAGGGTCTTTCTCTTCCAAGGCTGGGTGACCACACAGACTGTCACATAGATCTGTTGCTTTGCAAGAACTCCCCAAATCACCCAAGCAGCATAGGAGCCTCCTCTCTACTTTCAACAATCACAGTTCATTGAATTCTTAAAAAACAAAACAAAGCCGCACAACAACCCATAAACAACCCAGAAGTCAACACTATTGCCAAAAGCAGCAGACTCCCTTTAGTGTTTATGGAAAACCAATAAGGCTAAAAGTCAGCTTGGTAGCAGGGTGTGTTATGGGGAGGGAGAATTATTTTTCCTCTTGGATTTGTTTTTGGAACTGCATCACTGCACAGACAGAAAAACAGGGATGGGAAATCCCCGCTCACGTCACATTCAAGTAAGGATCTGTTATTCCAACAGTCCAGTCAACTAAGCCTGTTTATACACAGGTGAAATGTAACACGAGCATTTTAATGGAAGATGAATGAAAGCATCTGCTGAAAGGATCCTGTCCCCTCTTGTCATACCCTGTGTCCTTGCTTTTCACCCTTCCTCTTTCACTGCCATTACTGTTCTCATGTGACCACACAGATGAGCCACACAAGGGAACCTGATCAAACTAAAAATTTAGCTAGTAAAAAGCAAAGGAAAAGAACTTTTCATCTGGATCTACATCCTCATCCGACCTGCTGCGTGCCTAAATGAATAGCAAATACCAGTACACGAGCAAAAAAGGTAAGAAGCGTGAAACTGCTCTCCTCTGCAGCAGCTAGCATGCATCTTCTCCACAGCATCTTCTCGCCTTTGTGAGTGCAGCTGGAACCAGATCAAGCAGGTCACACAAGAGAAAGAAGGTTTTCCTCCCCACAATTTACTGAAAAAAGAAATCTCACTGAGGGAGGAGAACTGGGCTGCCGGGAGCTGGATAAGGCCCACTTGTTGGCCAGCAGGCACGTGTCAGCCTGCGGGTGAGCTACGCCAAATGGAGCGTGGAGCTCTGCATTCTGCCTCCCCTTCGCTCCTCAGGATGCTCATGTGCATCCCTCTGCTGTATCGGCTCACATTTCAACTAAATTCGTACCTGGGATATTAATTCCTTTTACAGAGTAAATCAGGTATCAGAGAGGTATCAGCTAACTGATTTAAAACAACGAAGGACAGAAAGAGTAATCACCTCTCCTCCCCACCCACAATAGGAAACCAGGATGAAAAGATGCTGTAACAACCTAAACCCACAATAATACAAATACTGGACAGGTTGCATACAATTACTTTCCAAATCAGGATATTGGTACTTCTAAATCCTCTACTCCATCAGCTTCCACATCCCTTCTCAATGCTACCCATTTCCCTCCCCCTTTTCCTATTCTATGCCATCTTTGTATTATTATTTGAAATTTAATGCTTAGAATAAAAATGAACAAAGAACAAATCAACTAGAACCTGTAAGGGACAGTTAAAAAACAAAAGCAAGAAGGATCTTAAATTAAAAAAAAATAATAATAATAATACAGGCAGTCTTTCAGGGTACCGCTTTGTCTTCATGTGGCAGTCTTGCCACAGTACTGAAGTGACTAAGCACAAGTCAGTTAACACCAACAGAATGAAGAAAAAGCGGAAGTCTTCTGGGATACAAAGTTTGCAATCAGTAATTCAATAGCACTAGAGTGAGCTTTACAAATTAACAAATGCAAAATGATTTACATTTGCAATCCTAATAAACTACCGCTTCTAATAATCCTTTGGGCTCCGCTCCCCCTGCAAATAACTCTCTAGACAAAACTTCTCCCTTTCACCCAAAGCAGACAAATTGTCAGCAGCACAAGTGTGCCAGCAAGGGCTGCCACAGCCTCCTGGGGATGCTCTGGCAGGCGGCACTCCTGCCCTGCTGCCTCCACACCAACAACCTTATTTGCTCTACAAGTGGCAGAGGGGCAAGTGATGAGCTCATCATTAGAACTCAATTTTTTATTTTTATTTTTTTTGAACCATGAAAGATGAGGTAAAAGTCTACCTCTGCTCTCTGCAGAGTAAATCCACTCTGCAGGCCATTCAAAGACACGCGTGTTTTTGGCCCAGATGTAAATTATTTGCCTGATGTCAAGGAGAAAGGACTTTGTTTTGATTATTTTAATCTTCATACAATTATTTTTATGGAAATGTACATAATATCCTTGCTGTGTTTACAGTTAAAAAGAAATTTACCTTATTACTTAATACACTTCAAAGAATTCCTTACAATCAGATAATCCGAAACTATTTCAAAGTATTCCCTTCATCGAAATGATTATTTTGTACTAGTGTCTTAATTGTTTAGGATTTTTTTTTTTTGCTTCTACATCCTCTCCTGCACTAGGAAAATTGAAGTGTGCTTTTACACATGCTGAGATGATCTTCTTAAAGCTTTAAGAAGATCAAGCTGTAGCTTTAATGCATGAAATAGCACAGATCAAAGTAAATCTTATGCTCCCTATAGGAGATAACCCCTTTCAGCTAACATATCACAACCATCTGCACTGAACACATCAGTTAGTATAAAAGTATTTTCCCAGTGTAGGTATTAAATTGATAGCTAAAATCCAATGGGAAACAATAACGGGGAATATTACAGCCTCATGATTTGCTGATCTGCGTGCACATGGAGAACACTAAGCATAGGCAGTGCTAGAACTGGCACAAATTTGCACACCCAGTAAAGCTTTATCTGCAGGGACTGGTTAGTACAGGTGTCTGAAATGCTGGCCAAGTCTTGCCCTAATGACATCCACCATGCAGCACTACCTAGTCACCATTTCTGCACCCACCTGTGTATTTCTCAGGACACATCTCCATGCTGCGCGCTAAGGCGCGCACAGATCCCGAACTTGGTCTGCTTCAGTAGCACCCTTGCACTGTGCAGGATGCTGCCTGTGCAGTATTTTGTACCGCTTCCGAGGTAACTCCGGGTAGAAGCCAGTGTTATATGTGCAGTTCAGATATGCTCTGATGGTGCTATATCAGAATTGTAGATAGTTTTCTTTAGGACAAGGCTGAATACCTTTCACTTTCAAATAGCTAGCAGAGATTCAGAGCTTTGTTTGTTTTGGACAATGATTGGGATATCACTTTCCCTGCCTGACACCTTTTAATCAGAGAAGTAAAGAGAAAAGCCTTAACCCTTGCTGCTGGTAAGCCGATCACAGAAAAACAGCAGATGCAGCACATCTGTTAGCAGAGAACACCCAGCATAAAACAAAGTTCTGTTGCTGATCTGTACATCTGTCAAAAAGCAGAATCTCAAGCCAGTAAATGCACTGTTCTGTCTGTAATTAACGCTACCGTTCTGCTAACAAATCTTTTAGTGCAAAAGTCATTTTTATGGCTATTACGAAACAGAAAACCACCTCTCTTCTCATGATCAGTAGAGGCTTCATCTGTTACTGTCATATGGCAGGGTCTACAGAAACAGCAGCAGGACTGTCCAGTGGCCGGCACACCAAATGCCAGGAGACCTGGCTCCTCGACTCACTACTTCACTGCTGATTTCTCACGGTGCCAGAGACGAGGCCTTTCCTTGCAAGGGGAAGGTCCTGGACAGCTTTGGACTCCAGCCAGCCCAGCCTGCCTTCCCTGCTCTGAACCACTCTTGGAATCAACTCTCTCCATTGACTGCAGTGGAGCATCAGTGAGACTTGACTCATTCATGAGGCACTGGGCAGCTGTACAAGATGGAAAACAGGATTTTTATCACTTGGGGGAGCACTAAGGGAGTGGACACATGAAGCATGGGGCACTCCAGCACTGCAGAAGCCAAGACCACAGAAGCCAGCCAAAACCAGGTCAGCACTACAAAGTTTTGTCAGTGCAGCAACACAACCCAAGGCAGGAAACATCCACACCCCCAGAGGGGACAGACAAAACCCTCGGTGGGTGCTGCTTGCTGATGGGAGAGAGCTTTTACTGGCTTAGCATACAGACTTTTAAGGTGGCTGTTTTAACATGCCAGCAGAAAAACTGGTATAAATACAGCAGTAGTGGTTCTGCACAACACAAAAGACTGGGGAAAAGCAGGCATTGGTTTCCTCTTGCCCTTCACCCTCAGCTGCAGTTTCCTCAGTTTCTCCCTTTCCTCCCCCAAAGACATCTTAACACCTAAATCTGTATTTCACTAGATCTAAGCGTTGCCCCACAGATCGTACGTTTAAGATGACAAAGCAACTGTAAAACAAGGAAGCAGTGCTCTGGTGTGAAACATTATTAAAACAAGCAAAACCAAATTCTACAACTTCTTACTCCACATGCTGACATCCTAACAAGCTATAGTATTCCCTGCTTCCTCAAGTACTTTGCAAATAGGGACACAAAAGTCTCAGTCAAAAGAGTACTAAAAGGTAATAAAACACTTAAGGACCCACAGTTCAGTGGATAACAGTAGATTTACAACATACTCGCACCACATATTTAAAATACAATTCACAGGACCTGAAGAGTTACAAAGCAGGGCTTTAAGATGTGGCTCTTCATACAACCACTTTATTAGGTGAGGATACCTTTGAAAACCAAATTTAAAAAACCCCAAACCCACAACTCATGACTGGTGTGTTGCTGGCCTACCAGCATAGAAAAGTCTCCACACGAAGGCACGAAAATTTACACTGTGGGATTTTTTTAATAGTGCTCTCTTTTGTAGTACACTCTTGGAGTCCTGGAAGGAGAATATAATTGAATTATAAAGTGTTCCTGGATATTCCGGTTGGCCAGAACGTGAATGAGGTATCTTGTAATTAATTCTAGTGGTGTGTAACTCCAGGAATCTCATCATTATACAAAACATTTCCTTTAAATATAGCAGAATTAACTTTTAAGAAATGAGACTCCTGCAGTTTCTAAAAAAATATAAATAAATTGTTACAAGCATCTCTATGTCTCCATGCATGTGCCTCTGCACAGATGCAACAATCTTAGTTATGTTCAGCCTTCACCTTAAGAAGGTTATCGGTTGAGGGCAGCAAAATTCAGGCTCCAGTTGGGAGATTCTGATTAGCACTATGGTGCTAAAAAAATCAGATCCAGGGTAGAACAGGTGAAACACTATTAATTCTCTACTAGTTTCCAAGGATGCTTTTGCTTAGCGTCATCCCTGCCAGGGGTCAGGAACGCTGGGACACTATTTCTGCAGGACCTTAAGACGGACACTATTTCAAGTGCCTTCAGGCTCTATTTTAACTTCTATAACTTAGCTGTTTCCTAACGTATAAGACAGCACCAAGTAGAAAACAAATAGCATCCATTAGACTAACTCAACATTTGCATTCCATTTTTTTCCTATTTCTTTCATGATTTCTAACCCTTCCCTACAGCTATTGCCTCTTCAGCCTGTCAAGTTTTCTCCTGTCTCTGTATTCAACAGTGTACAACAAAGTTTTTTTTGTTTGTTTGTTTGTTTAATAATGTATTTTTCAGTGATGAGGTCCCAGCCACACAGCATGGGATGTCAGTTTGCAGCCTTAACAGACTAACCTACCAGTAGGAATGTGGCTTTGGACAAGCCCACAGCCAGATTAATAAAATATTAACATGTAACTATAACATTTGTATCCAGGATGGCTGTCTGCCACCACAGCAGAGAACTGAAGCTCTAATGACGACTGCTCCAACCCTATGGCCCTGTAAGAAAAGAAACTGTATTTTTCACCATCCATCACAATTAACAATGATTGAGTCATTATGTTAACAAAGCACTGTTTATGTATATACATGTCTTAGTGCACTGAATTATATCCAATGCATTTAAAAATCTGCATTATTCCTTCCAATGCCATTCTTGTTGCTGAAGAGCTTTTTTTTTCTTTTAATCCATAAATATAAAGTTAAATTGAGACCTTTCATTATTCCAGCAAAGAAAATGGTACATTAAGTTAGTGGATATGATTTCCTTACCAGTTCTATTAATAATCCCTGATGGTAATAAAACTAAAAGGGTAATAAAAAAAAAGTTAAATACTTTCACTATGATTCTATGCTGGTTACTATCTGCTTTATAAACAGTTTCATCTTCTGTTTTGTGAAGCTGAAATACTGACAGTAATAAAACTCATTAAATGATTGTTGGTCTTTGTTTAAAACCTGGACGCTGGTTTTAAATAAGCCCTAACTTTAGCTAAATGGCTTAAGTTAACCAAGTGGGTTTTTTTTGAAATGTCAGCCACCTTTTGGCTCATCTATTTTGCGGTCAATTTCCTACTTTTAGAGTAAGAGTTCATGTAGTTTTACAGGTCTGTGGGAAGGAGGTAAGTGCCTCTCTCTTCCTTCATACCCTTGGTACTAACCCCTTGATTTTAAGAAAGTTGGAGTCTGCAGCCAGCACTAAGGACAGGGAGAGACACTTCACAGCACAGACTCTTGTATAAGCAGACATCAACGTCCCTTCCTTCTTCACCACCTGAACGATTCTGGTGCTCGCTAATACTGCATACATTTAGATTCATGCTGCTAGGATCGTATTGGAATACTGCTATTACTAGTGACAGCACTTGCAGGAACTACAGCTATTCTTAGTCAACACACATGGCAGAAGCGACTTGTCACTTTCTTTTCTCTAATTAAGCATTTCACAACCCCTTTTGATCTGCATCTCTCCCCACAGTTTGAGAAACACTGAACTAAATCAATTAACACTCCCCAAGGGTCCAGATTTAGGTCTGAAACCCAAAACTACTTGAAAAGTCCCTTTAAAAAAATCTCTTTGGTTTCCTTTTAATATGCAGTGAAGTGCAATGACTTCTCTGAAGAAAAGAAACAATTAAAATGGCATTTATAACATACGCTGGCAGAAGAAAAGAGACAACAATAACTTGAAAGACACTCTTAAAAGAAACTTGCTGACTAAATCTAAACCTTAGAGAAAGCGTTAATGTAAAGCAGGCCATGGTTCCCCTTGCCACAGGATGCACTGCACTGTATTAACATGAAATTTTCATTTGACAGTGCTCCTGTAAATTTTGCCCACTAGACCATATTGTACTTCGAAAAGCAACATACAACTGTTCTTGGTTGTTTTTGTTTGTTTGCTTGCACAAATATAAAGATTCACATCTGCTAAAATTAAATCTGGAGGAAGAGACTGCACGGCCAAGTTTAATTACAAACTGTTCCTTTGTGTAGCGACAGTGTTTACCTCCAATGGTCAGGAAGTTCATCCCAGAGTTTAAAGAAACTCTGGTTTTAGTACTTAACATTAAGACACAAAATACAAGTGGATTTGAATGGGGTAGGCTAAAACAGTTATTGTCCCCAAATATCCATCCTGTGCCTCTCCTGGATGTTGCTTCCTCAGCATCGGGAACACAGAAGCTGTAAATTCATGCTGAGACTGAAATACCCAGGTAACCAAAAACCAGCACTGGCTGATTGAAAATAATTTGAGCTGTAAAAAAAACAAGTTGTTGAGAATCAGTTACACAGCATGGACACGAATTAAAGCAAATGAATTTCCTTCTGAACACAAGAAATAATACGTTATTATGAAATGGCTACTTCTGGAACAAATAAAGAGAAGACATGAGAGAGTAGTCAACCTCCCAGTTTACCTCTACAGAGCCCATGTGGTTCCACTCTTACCATCTTCCAGATTTAATCCAGATTAATAAACCAGAAAATTGGGAGATGAAGGTAACAGGCAGTCAGCATCTACCATTCATTTCTTCCCCAGACTGTATCCCTAAAAAGCTCACTAAAAGGTCCCAATGCAAATTCAGACACCAACCCATTTACATTCCTCCTCCTATACAACATAAAGACTTAATAACTGGAAGATCATCCTTATACCCATAAGTCATAATCAAGTCTTTTCATTGAAAATTAATTTTGACCACAGTACTAATGTTGCAAGAAGGAATTTATACAGGTAACACGCCAGGGGAGCAGAAGAGTTTAGACATTTTTTTCCAATTTTTTAATTGAGGAAAGTGATGGGAATGCGGAGAAACCCAAATGACAAAACCAAAACATTCTGAAAGAGAGTAACTGAATTGAGTCAAGTCCATCTCTCAAAGAGAAAGCAAAAAAGTACACTAGCTTGCTCATGCTTTAAAGCGAGCTTTAATGCATACAGACAATGGCCAGATGCTACGTTTACTGTGACTTAATGAATCCCCTCCTAATAAAAGAGGCCTGCAACTAATATGCAGATTTCCCCTCCTTGTTTAAAGCAACTTTCCAGGAAAAAGCAGTTGCAAAACCCTGACATCAAAAAGCACATTTCAATGAATGAGAAGAAAGGTTAGGCACAGAGGCTGGTTCAGCAAAGCACTTTATTACATATTATTTGTGCAGGCAAAGATCCTCCCTAATTTTTGAGACTAATTTTGTCTGCTTAACATTAAAGCCATCACTGATGAACCCAAATAAACAATCCTATAGAAACACAGTGCAAAGCATCAACTAGAAAAATCTCTGTAGCTCAAAATTCAGGTTGTCAGAAATCATGAACCTAAGGGGGAGATTTTCAACAAGTTTACTAACATTTGGTGGAAAAAAGTACTCATGAGCTCTTTTCAGGCCTAACACCTTCCAATACATCACTGTCAATTACTATGGTTTCATAATAACATTTCCTATTTTGAAAGTATCTTATTCACTTCGCTGCTAAGCAAAATACGCATATACGCAGTAGGTGAACTGGGATAATGTGCAAGTGAGTACAAATAAATGCTTCCAAGCATATACAAAAAGCAACCCAAGAATACAGATTTTCCTGTAGTGTTTTCCATGGCATTTTAACTTCTATATTTGGAATAGTTCCAGTACCCTGAAAGATAAAGAACTTGTGTTATGCTACAGTGAGTTTTTTTTGTAGTTCATCTTTAATAATACAGTGCTGTTCTTTTAAATACTGATTTTCTTGCTGGTAAGAGATCAGAGAGAGAAGAAAATGGTATGGCAGATAAAGTTTTTGGCGGTTTCTGAATGTATGTCATATGGTGCTTGAATGAGCAGATCCCACCTGGGAGACAGGCACTGTACTCTTTGGCTGCAGTGCTTGGTCAATGGGCAATTCACTTTTTTGCCTTCCTTTTCCTTCCTGCCCTTTATTATCTCAGGGAGCAAGCCATCTGCGGTATGAATCAACTTCTCCACTACAACTCTTCAACTAAATACATGTTTTAAAGGAAACAGATTGGGAAAAGAGTTAACATCAAGTTAACCAGAAGCAAAGCTGTGTGTTTAGAAGTATGCAGCACCCTACACATTTTTAAGGCTCATGCCCACATTTCTCCCATCCCCAACAAAGGCAAATGTGCAGATTTGTGTGTATGCGTATGAAGGGATGTGTCTCTCCCATCTTCATTTCTTGTCATCACATCTATATTTTCCATGTCAGAAAGGCAAGGGATGAGCCCCTTAACCTTCATTCCCCCTTTTCCCCCCACATGAGGAGTAAGGCTGCTGTCAGCCTTCTCCCTTTCAGCCTCAATTTCCCTCTTCTCCCTCCCCACAAAGTGGCATGAGGAAGCTGGCCAACAACTTGGCTGGCCCTCACAGGCTGGCTAGGAAGAGTGGCACCCCACACAAGTCAGCACTCATCTTTCTTGTCCTCTCTAAATCTTATATAATAAAGGTAAAAACAAGGTTCCAGGACATTAAGCTCATATTTTAGACATGGCACACGTTTCGGCTGGAGTTATTTTAAGGCCTTTTGTAAATTAAAAACAACCATTTTGGTATTATTTTGCTGATGCTTGGAAGGATCCTGAAAAAAATATTTGATCCTTTTCATCCCCACTCTACTTGGTAGCAATGAGCTGTTGTTCATCATGACTAACATGCATCTTTCTCTGAACACAGTGTGCACAGTGTCTGCCATTTGTTATATAAGAGGAAAAAAAAGTAAAACATTCTTCACTCCAGAAGGCAAGAGATTTGTATCTGCACAGATATGCTTACTAAAAAATTTCAGCAAATGAAAATGGAAAAGCACAGCAGGTCTGGAAAACAAGCCACAAAGTGCTAAATACTGGGCACACACCATAGTGGGGTTAACTAGAAGTGAAACTGCACTGCACAAAGAAAGTAGGATCCTATTTCAGTAAAACATTTTCAGCATGAATTCAGATTTTCTCCTCTTCAATAGAGCTTCATAATGTTCTTGGCCCCCAGATACATTAGGGTCTAAGCACATTATTAAATGCTTGCAAGCTTTCCTTCACTCTGAATACTATTTACAGAAATAATTATTCTAAACAGGTAGCATGCTGAAAGATTTCAGTACATTATGGGTAAGCTGTTAAATTTTAGAGGTTGCTTTTAATACTAATGCATGTGCCACAAAAAAAAACAATCTCAGAGAAGTCCAGAACATAAAATACAGCACTTGTATAACTTAATCTGTCCCCCCCCGCCCCCCTCCAAATTACCTACACTGAGTTTAATTCATCAATTTGAATTTTTTAGTTTCTGTATACTGCCTCAAATCAGTCTTGTCCATGAGGCCATTGCATTAGAGATGACCAAGGGAACAGGACAACCCATGAGAAACCTGCAGGGAACTGCAAAGACTCCCCTGCTCAGAGTGTGCTGCTGCTCAAGTTCCAAAATCTGCACTTGCTGCAGCCATTCAGCATGATCATACTACAAATGCAAAGCACTGTCTGTAAAAATTTGAAAAGACTTTCCGCCAAAAGGTAACAACATTACCACAATTTTACAGTTGAACAAACTAAGGCACAAAAGTGTTAAGTGGGCCACACAAGCAGTAAATGTATCATTTAAGCTGCTGTTTAAAAAGAAAAAGCAAATCCAAAAACCTAGCAGAACACATTAAAAATACTAAGCAGTAACACAGGAAGAGGGTTACACCCCTTTTAAAAACACCTTATACCACATACATACTCACAGAAACATGTGCATATAGATAAATATAATGCAGAGACAGACACACACACATACAAGAACTTGTGTATACACACACACACATATGTACATGTTCTGTCCCTCTATATATAGGTCCATAGGAGCACACATACACAGGCACTTACTTGATCAATTTCCATCAACTTGGGGAAGGCACCTGGCCATTCGATCGCCACCTTCACTATATCAGCAGGAGGGGGCATTGCGACGCTGCTGTTCTTCGGAGCCAGTACAACTGGACACTAAATACTGCAGAGAGTCTCTCTCATTCACACCTGCAGGGAAAAGGGGAAAAGAAAAAAAAAAGAGACGGCAGTTCAGACAGAACTCTACCACTGCTGCTTCATTTCCTACATTTTGCCTGGCTGGGCAGGTGCATGAAAACATCTGTGTATATGTATGTGGAAGAGAACAAGAATCGCACATATTACAAAAGCAAACAGAGGACACAATGCCACGACACACTGCACAGCCAGACAGCCTGTTCGAAAGATGGCTGAAGCACTGAAATGTACGGTGAATAATAGGCATGCATTAGATTTAAATAGAGAAACTATTTTTAAATATTATTAAATATGCTGGTGGGGAAAAGCGACAAACTAGAGGAAGCTCCTATTACGGCATCACTCCTCGAGTCCCAGGGAACACGATGGCATCGGTTACAGCTCGCACTCCAGAAGAAGAGATTGCCCAGGAAGTTATGGCCAGGAAACACTGTTTCTTTTAACTATAGCAGTGATCTTCTGTGTGTTCACAAATAGATCACTGCACTATAGCAACCAGGATGTCAGGAAGAAGGCAGAACACAGCAGTTTCCACATATACATACACACACACATCCTCACCTAACTGAGTCAAAGATACCGTATATAAATACCTCTTCATGGTAAATCTCAGACACATGAATACACAAGGATATAGTGTACATTAACAATGATATCAGACAGCTACATAAAACATCACAGTTCTGCAAGAACATGATTATCAACAGGACTGCATGTCAAATAGCACAGTCAGTGAATTTTGGGGAAGAAAAGGAAAGGGGAAGAGGCAAATCCCCAGGCTTTGCAGCATTTAAGTTCTCTCTCTTTTGGCTCATTGAAGTTTGTAACCTTGCAATAACAACATATATTTTGCAAAGAGGTGTAGCGCGTCTTGAGCTTGCAAGCAAACCTTCCTCACCCCTCTCCCAGCTCAGCAGCAGCAGGACTGCCACTGAAGTAGCAAAGCTCTGCAATTCTCAGGCTCAGCAACCTGTGCAGACAGCGACACGCTCGCTTGCTTTACCAAGCCCTCCATTTAGACCATGGTGTTTCCCACGCCTTCTGCCGAGACCTAACAGAACACTACCGCGTACCACAAAATGATAGAAACTGCAGAAGTCCCCAGAGGTGCAGCCCCCCTTCTTCTTAGCAGAAAAGAGAAGGAAGTGGTGAAAGCATGGACACATGCTTGTACATACACCATTTGAAAAAGCTAAGGCAAGAGATGAGTTGACAGAAAATACCAGATATCCAAAAGCCACAAACAAGTACAGGAAAAAAAAAAAAGTCTCTGACCACCTTCCACTGCTGCTTCAGCTTAACCCAGCCTAACCACGGACCCTTCTCCAACTGCAGCAGAAGCATGAACTTGGATCAGCCTGAGCAAAACCATGAAACCATCCCTTTATCTAAAAATCTTGTACCTTCATCTTCTACTGCTTATAAGCGGGAACTGGCCCAGCCTTTATGCAAATGGCTCTACCATTTCCCCCCCCCATCTGTCTTCTGGTCTATTCTGAAAAGGCCCAGCCCTCCATGGCCTCCAGCTCTGTTACATTCTATGTAGGGTTCTCAACACATACAAAAAAGCAATTTATGAACTTTAACGCTCCACCAATTTATTTCCAACAATGGCAATTCTGATGCTGACAACATCACACATCATCACAAAGCAAAGTGCAAGGCAGTAAATAAGACAATGGACAGTCTATAAATAAGACTGGATTGCAGGAAATGCCTTGAAAGGCAAAACAACGTGATTAAGAAATGCAGTGATATTGTCTACATTGGTACATGCATTTGCTAGGATTACAGGGACCAGGATTAAACGCAATTAAAGCAAGCGACTGGTTTGCTGGTGATTAAGAATGGTCAGACCCTCACTGTTGGCTGCAGCTTCCCCATCAGAGCCCGAGTGGTACAAAGCCCCCATCCCCTCTCCCCTAAAATCTCTTGCTCCCACTGTTTGCATCTCCTATGAGTGCTCCCCTTGCTGTGTAGCACACTGACTCAACTCATCCTAACTAGCCAGAAAAAAATAAAAATAATAATAATTTCAGTTGTCTGCTTTTTGCCATGTTTTCAAGTCAAACAGCTTCCCAGAGGTGGCACAACTTGGTGGGGAGGAAGAAGCAAGACCTGTTGGCAGCAATGAGCTGTTAATCCACCTCAACAGTAAAATGAAACTGAGACGTTATAGCGCCTTTTTGCTGACACGTTTACAGTGATGGCATTTCCCACCTCCACAGCAGAACCAGCAGAAAAGTCCTCAGTAGTTTCAGTCTGGTGATTTGGTATTAAACCGCCTGCAGTGCTGGCTGCCCCGCTGCCTGAGAGGCCTCTCCCTGCGTGCCCTGGAAAGCACGGGGTCCCCTGGCAAGACAGACACTGGACATCTCCCCTAGGAGGTTAGCTAACATAAAGCTCACTGCGAATGTTGGAAAAAAGGCTTTGATTCACATCTACTGGCCATGACTATGAAAGCAAAACGACGTCACGCAGCTATAAATTTGCAGAAAACTTCCGCTCTCACATACAAATGCAGGCATTAGCCCTCATTTTGCTTTAGCGAGTTGTGGTCCATCCTAACAAGTCACGCAGGAAGGAGGTAAATGGTTTGATAAGGAACAGTCCAGGAAAGCTAATCACATTCAGCTACAGAAAATGAGCATTTGCATTCCAAAGCATGGTGCAAGAGAATTCTGTCACAACGTTCGGAAGACAATTTCAATGTGTCTAGTTTTTAATGCAGGCTAGCACTGAAGATCTCCTACATAATTATAATTAATATATGCATGCTTATACAGTTACAAAAGACAAAGCAAAGTGACAGTTCTTTAACCAATACAAATGGATGTAGTTCAACTTCTCCCACTAGGAGAAGGCCAACTCAAAAGCATCTCTGTACCCTGAATGCTGAAAAGCATATATAAATTGTCACTACAAACTTTTTTTCTTTGTTTCTTAGTGGACATCCTAGTCAAATGTGCTTAGACTTTTTTTTCCTAGCTTTTAATCTTATGAATCCAAAACAGAATCTGAAAGATAATGTGGTTTTGTTCTACCTATGTGGCAATGCCAGAAACAATTTTTTTTAAAGCCAAAATAGATGTTCAGCTGTCATCACAAAATTATGATTGCAAAGAAAATTCTGCAACCTACAGTGCTGAAAATTATGAATTACCTACTATTTATTCCACTGGTACACTCCGTTAGACACTGCCCAATACAAAAAGGAAGACACAGTCCCTGGTGAGAATTACTTACTAAATTGGAAGCTTTTCACTTGACATGAATGAAGAACTAAAACCAAGTTGAACAGCTTTTTGTTATGCCAGCAGCAGTCAAACAGCAAAAAGGGTAAGGACGTCACTGAAGGGTCTAGTTACGGACTTCTCTGGAGTACAATTCCCTTCTCTCTCCTGGTGGGATCTGAGAAGCACTGACACATAAGAACAACTTTGCTCACTTTTCCAACATTTATTTTCAAGATAAAATCCAAAGGCAACACAATGTATGTGCTTGTACAAGTGTATGAGATGGAGGAGAGGTCTGAGGGAAAGGAAGGCACCTATCATTTGCCCTAGTGCATGCATGCAGCTGTAACCTGGAGGAGGTTTAAAGCAACTTCCACACTCAGCAGCACACTAGTTTATAAGCTGAAGGGAAAGAAAAAAAAAAAAACACAACCAAAAGATTCCTACTGCTTGAGCATACCATCTTACACAAATATGGTTTTCAGAACTATGACAGATTAGCCCATTAAAGTGCAAATTCTGCAAGTTATTGTTATTACCACATACAGTATATTCCTGCATCTCAACCATGCTCTGCAGTGCTTCCAGTGGTCTACTAAGTCAAAGTAATGAACACTCAAGTTGGAAATCAACATATGTTAAATTTAATGCAAAAAAAAGCATCAGCACACACATGCAAGCTCCCAGTTTACCTTACTGGCTCTGAAGGATTAATTCAGTACATATGTCAATAAAACTTATTTACTTTTCTCCTTTCTATCTATGCCTTACACGTGGAAAACAGGATTTTATTCGAGTATGAAATTAGCTTTCTCAGTAGAACATGTTTTGTCTTAAACTTGCTTTGAAATTTCTCTGGCACTTCCCATACAAGGATCTCAGAGTGCTTTAATACTTACAGCTATCAGAATGTCTCCAAAGAAATAAACTGTATTCTTACTCTATAGACAAGAGGAAAAATGAAGGCTATGAAGAGTTATGTGACTAGAAGTTTTAGTCATGTACAAAAACAACAGCCTACAACAGCTCATTTCTTCTTTTACAGAAAAGAAGAAATGCGATGTTCAAACACCGAGCCAGGCCACTTTGTGAACAGCAGAAGTAGGGAAGCGGATGATTTAAAAACAACTAGAGGAACACCACGTGCATTCGGGAATGTAATAAAACGAAGCATGTGTTTCTCCTCCCTGGATAAAAGGCAGCGTCTGCAGCGATGGCCTGGGGCTGGCGCAGGCCCAACCTCCCTGCCGCAGGCAGGTTCCCCCATGCCGTTTCCTCCGGGCTGCAGCAGTGCCGTGAGGCGGCTCCGCTCGAGCGGCCGATGGCCGAATGCTGCCCGGCTGTGTCCGAACCCTCCGCTCAGAAGCCCGGCGCTTGCGCTCCTCTCGGGCCCTTACATAACCGCGTCTTGTCAGACCTCGTCAGCCTCCTCCCCTGCGCTCCGGTGGCCCCGGCCAACGGGAACCGAGTGGCAAGCTCCATTGAAAGGTCCTTCGGGGACCACGTCCGATTAACCATTTTAGAAAGGTAATCCAAAGCTAGATTAATACCCCCAAGAGAGTTATTTTTGGAGTTACACTGCATGACTGAGCAGCCAAGCCTAAGGAGCTGTAAATACGCTCTGCCATCTCTGCAAGGAATGAAAACAAGGCACAGGAGCCAGGGGGCTGGGATGTACGCTTCTTTAACATAAAAAGGCTTTCATGCTGGCTTCTTCCCTTTGTTACAGGCTCGGTGTTATCCACCTCAAACTAGACAGAAGTCACAAAGGCCCAGCAGACCCACGTCAAAAAAGTCCCCAGATACTGTACCACAAATGGAAAAGAAAGCTCTGCAAGAGCTATGAGCTATATTCAGCCCAGAAGGCCAACCGTATCCTGGGCTGCATGAGAAGTGTGGCCAGCAGGTTGAGGGAAGTGACTGTCCCCCTCTGCTCCACTCTTGTGAGACCCCAACTGGACTACTCAGTTCAGCTCTGGGGCCCCCAGCATAAGAAGGGCATGGACCTGTTGGAGTGAGTCCAGGGGAGGGCCACGAGGATCATCAGAGGGCTGGAGCACCTCTCCTACAAGGACAGGCTGAGAGAGATGGGGTTGCTCTGCCTAGAGAAGACAAGGCTCCAGGAAGACTTTACAGCAGCCTTCCAGTACTTAAAGGGGGCCAACAGGAAAGATGGGGAGAGACTCTCCATCAGGAAGTGTAGCAAGAGGACAAGGGGTAATGGTTGTAAACTAAAAGAGTGTAAATTTAGACTAGATATTAGGACAAAATACTTTACTAGGAGGATGGTGAGGCACTGGCACAGGCTGCCCACAGAAGCTGTGGTTGCCCCCTCCATGCAAGTGTTCAAGTCCAGGCTGAATGGGGCTTTAGGCAACCTGGTCTGGTGGAAGTCATCCCTGCCCATGGCAGGGGGGTTGGAACTAGATCGATCATCTTTAAAGTCCCTTCCTAACCAAACCATTCTATGATTCTGCTTGGAATACAGACAAACAGGCTGTCTGGTTTTGCTTCTAGAGCACACATTGAAGCATAATACCAGAAAAATGCAGGTACTTATTTAATTCGAACTCCCCTGCTTGTTGGAATACCATGCTCCTTCTACTAAGGAACTTTTAGTTACACGTCTGTAATTTAGGAAATAGAGAACTAAAAACTTGGTTGTGATTATTCAAGGAATCTGAACTTTTCTGGCAATTTAATAAACACTCATATACTGTCCAGTCAGCTAAAGATGCTCTATTTACTAATGATGGCAATATCCAAACTCTTCAAACTAGAGATCAGGAAAGTACCAAACCAGTCACTCAAATATTCAAAAGACTACTCCAAGGGTGGGCAAAAAAGTTACAACGTGACAGTCAAAGAAGTTGTATTTAGCTTCACAAAAAGCTTGAGTTTTCAAATGTGTTGAGAACGTGCCTAGCACATCGAATCAGGGCAGGTATCAAGCAAACAAAATCAAATAATAACCTGCATAAAATGTTAGAATTCACCTAAACTTTTGACAGTTTATCAGGGCTTGCTTCTTAGTTTGGGGTTGTTTCTTGTCATTGGGCTCTAACTCCAGATGTTTCTAAACTGAAGCAAGCAAAAACAACAACAACAAAACCTCTCTCAAAATCCATCTGAATACAATTTTCTTTTCCTGCCTCTCAAGGCAGTCTCATATAACCTGAGAAATAAAAGCAATGGGGAAAAGATGAAACCTCAATTCCATCCAGTGCTGCTGCTCTTAAAGGTTTGTAAGGAAAAAATGAAAGGTTTCAGCAATAAGAAAGCTGTTGAGAAAAAAAAGGCGGGGGGGGGAGGGGACTGGTACCATGAAATTAACTAAAATAAAGCAAAGTAAATATGATGACTCAAAAGAGGGATAGATACAACTTTTTGTGGACTTTTTAATGCTTAAGCTAAGAACACTCCAAAGGAGTTCACTGTAATTGGTAATGGAATAAATATATTACAGGTTGGTTGAAAATGTATCAAAGAGGTTCAACAGAGAAAGTTCATCAAGAGTTCTGTGACCCAGGAAAGCAATTTTGAATAAGATGCAGCTAAGAGTAAAGAAATAACAAAGCTCACAGTCTTTCTTTCTAGTACTAACATGATCTGGCTATGGTTCTTAGGATTATCCTGGCATTTTGATAAATCAGGGGGTTAGAAAGAGCACACAAAAGAGCATCTTCAGTCAAGATGATAACATTTGATTGCTTCATTTCAGCAGAGGCTGAATCTAGGCAGTGATGACTGGCTATATCCCAAAGGAGGTAACAGATACAGGAAGATAAGCTCAAGGTTGGGAGAGGTTCTAAACCATGCTAGAAGCAAGATTAAGAAGTAGCATTAACAAAAAAATAAATAAAAAAGATTTTTTTTTTTTACCCTATGATTGCTTATGACACACGGAAGAACTACTTGTATAATCAGGAAGTTAGCAGTCAAATGGAGGAAGAGAGGACAGATGCATGAATACTAAAGGAAATAACCAAGTTAGCTGACAGTACACAGACAGGATGTTAAGGGTTGAAATAAAAAGAATTATTTTCTGAAGAAATCATTCTGCAAAGAAAAGTAGAGTGGAAAAGAGACAAACTGATACTCCTCAATGACTGAACAGAGCCAGGTGCTCATCATCATGCTCATCAGAAATAAGAGAAACAGCAAACAAAATACTAGTTATTGTTTATGAGTCTAATGAGGACACAAAAGTTTTAAGAAACCAGCCTTTTGCTTCAGTGACTGACACTGTTCTTCAAAGATGACAAAAAAATAGAACAAAAAACACACCTGTCAATCTTGCAGCAGAAAGCAGTTCTATCCACAAGGGTGTTCCTACTGGTACTGTTTCTATCATATCTACTGAAATAAATGCATCAAAACAGCTAACAGACACACACACACTAAATCCACATGTTCCTGACTTACCACCACTATACAGTTCCTGATTCTACCCCTGTATAGCAAGACTCCTAGCCGTCTGCCATTAACACACATATTTGTGAAGAACAACTTGCCCCTAACACCTGTAGACTTCCCAGTACTTGCACTCTGGAGGACGTTTAGCACAACAATGAAACTGCACATGGGAAGCACAGTCATGGCCACCAAAAAAAAAAAAAAAAAGAAAAAAAAAAGGACTGTTAATATTAGAGACCTTGTCTATACCTAAAAATTTGTGGAATAACATGAGCTATTCTGCATTAAAGAGATTATCTCCAACCAATATTGGTTGTTGAGACTATTCTGGCATTTTAATGGACATTAGCAAGCCCACTTTAGAAACAAGAATACAAAGATGCTAAGGAAGGAAACTTCAACACAGTCACATCCCCAAACAACTACAGGGCAACCTCCAGGTTCATTCAAGTAGAGTGCAGAGTGTATCTTGAAGGGAAGCTAGACACTGTTCAGAAGTAACACGACTACAAGGTAACAGCCATGCCAGCACTCTGCTCATCCAACACAGTTCCAGGGATAATGAACCCTGTGTGAATCTTGGTGAACTCCATTAAGTGTGACATTTGGTAACAGGAGATCTGAGCATTTTAACAGAGGACTATCCCTTGCTCATCTGTCTATTGCAAAACCATGAGTAGCAGATGACCCTGCTCGAGCAGGGTGGGTGGCCAAGATGATTTCCAGTAGTCCCCTACAGCCTCAACCATTCTGCAATTCTATTGAGTACACTGAGGTAATGACCCCGAGCACTCTTGAAGTCTTAGCTTGCTCATCTGCATTCAAATATTATGTCTTTTCTGCACTCAGATGTGTATACAATGAGCAAAAAGGGCAGCTCTTTTAGCAGGCTGCCTTCTATGTCACAGCTAAATATAATAAAAATAGCTGTCAGTTATCTTACTAACAACAATCCCTGTAAATCTTACCAGCCAGCAATCCAAGAGCACTCATTCAAATAAGATCCCAGCCTTTCATAACTTGAACTAAGATATCAAAGATCAAGATGAAACGTTATTTCTGACAGGAAAACTACTGTAAATTGCTTTTGTATTACAGTCCAATACATCACATTCAAGCACTCAAGACAGTCTGTGGTCAATCCATAGTTTTACTGTGCACTTTTTTCAACACTAAAATCCACATGGCACAGGGAAGGAGGGAGGAATGATGCAAACGTCATCCATCTACTAGTTTCAGTCAGGAGCTCTAGAGATTCAAGCTGTTTAAGCAGTGGACAACAGCTGAGAAGCAGAACATGTGATACATTCACTCCCAAATTAAAACCCACATATGAACTTAAAAACCCACTGCATCTGGTTTATACTATTATGCCAGGCTATGAAAAAAATAAAAATAAAAATAATAAAAATAAAAATAAAAATAGTGGAGGGGAGGGCAGCACCAATTCACCAATTCAGCCACTGCATTTAAAACCAAAGATAGCTGTTAATCAGTCCTCTGTTACTATCAGAAAAAAAGTGGCAATAATTTAACAGAGTCAGAATCACTGTCTTGAACCTAACTCGTGAAAAATACTAGCTAATTTAGTAAATGTTTACTTCATTTCTCAGGTAAGAAGCCATCATCAATTAAAAAGTCACATTTGTAGTATATACGATCTGCTTTGCCAGGTATCTGACTTCTCTCTCATAAGTCTAAATTACACAGGTTCTCTAAGACTCACCAAATGGCTTCAGCTAATGCTCACCATCAAAAGCTGATGATGGCACAGCTGTGTTTCCCCGTCCCCATCCTCTGGATGAAGCTCGTGCTCCAGTGTCTCTGGGAACATGCATAGCTATGCCAAGAATAAGCAAAACACTCGCTGTTTTCAAATTGGCTAATCAACGAACGGAGCGCTTAACCTTCCCACAATACACACATAGAGATGACATGACCAGCACTGTCTGCACACTGAGGACTGAACTGTGCCAGCCACATTATTCTGCAACACAACTCGTGGCAGCTTCCCTCTCAGGAGCCAGAACATCAGTTGTCACTGATTGCTGCTGCAACTCAATCGACTTCTATCAAAACACCCATTCAAAATGAACCAGCACTTGCTGTGTGATGCTGTTCTGTATTATCTGTATTATTATTAACAACAAATAGAGTGCCTCAAATATTTTAATACTCTCTTGATTCCACCCCAGAGCTATTACCAAGTATTTTACCTGCTAAGAACTTACAAATGCAGCTACAGGACAGGGAGAGCCTGGCAGCAACAGCCAAAAGGACATGATGCCTTTGCTGTATAATAACCTGCACGCCTTTAACATATTATATATAGAGAGAAAAAAATCAATCCTCACAACTGTTCTATGTCAAAAATATTGTAATACATAGCATCATCCTGAGCCATTATGCTTATGTTCTCTGCTAAACTGAAATCTTTTTACTCCAAAACACTCAGGCTCCTGCCATTCAAGGTCCAATTCCCCAGCAGATCTTACATCTCCATTGCCCCAGAGTCAAGGCTTGGCCTCCTACTCTCCAGTGCCAGCACTGGCACTTGACCAGCAGGCTGGTTCAGAGAGGTGGAGTGCTCAAAAACTAACCGGACAAAACAAAAAGACACATTCACCACTCACTCACCTGAGCACCAGCAGGACCACCATAAAGAACAGGTAGGGGCAAAGAGGAAAGCGGGAATAACTTGCTTGTTTTACACTGTCATGGAAACACCCTGAGCCTAAAAACAGATTTATTTCACCTGTGCAGAGTTCATGGCACACAGCTGAGATTCAATTCAGTAGCAGAACATGATGTAAAAATATGCAATTACAAGCTCATTACAGTATGTTTCATTAACTCAATGAGCTCCTTTATAATTGTAATAGACATTAAAAGACTGAAGTATTTGGATAAAATCCAAGTACATTTTTAGAGCTCTGATGATTGCCAGAGTTCATAATTTTCACAAATAAAGTAACATCTCTTCACTAACTCCCCTGTGAGTATAACCACTGCTTTATGGTTCTTGCTTTCAGAGTTCAGCGTTCCCAAATTAAATTTTGCCATTGCAATGGGGTTGAGGGGTGGCAAATCACTGTCCACTTAACTGTCTAATTCAATTTGACACAGTTAGAAGTGTTTTCAAATAAAGTTGCCAACTGAAGTTGACAATTTTGAACTTCCTATAGGGTTAACACCTGGCTGAAAAGCCCTTTGTGTGAAAATGCCAACACTAAAAGAAAGCACAAAACAGTATCTCTGTCATACTTTTTACCTGCTTTCAATAGTAATTTAACATCACTAGATTTTTAATGTTCAAGTAATAAATGTGATTGTTATTAATCACTTTAAAAACAGAACGGATTCCTCTATCTGCCCTTCAGTAAAGTACTTTCTGCTCTGCTTTGAAGACTAAAACGTAGTTTACAGGTTTGGCAGCATGGCAACAACAGTAAACATAGAACCTTACCCACTCTCATTTTATGCTATATTAAGTGATATTCACACACAAAATCACACACACAGAATCATTCAGGTTGGAAGAGACCTTCAAGATCACCTAGTCCAACCTATGACCTAACACTACCAAGTCCTCCACTAAACCATGTCACTAAGCTCTACATCTACATGTCTTTTGAATACCTCCAGGGATGGTGACTCAACCGCTTCCCTGGGCAGCCCATTCCAATGCCTCACAACCCTTTCAGTAAAGAAATTTTTCCTAATATCCAACCTAATCCTCCCCTGGCGCAACTTTAGCCTATTCCCCCTCGTCCTACCACTGGACACGTGGGAGAATCGAAAGCATAAGCATTTCTAAAAAGCGGCAGCGCCCATCTCTACTAGAAGAATACTCCAAGTCATTGTCCCCCACCCATTCTTCCCTACAGCACGTTGATGCACCAGCTTAGTGTTTGTGCAGTCTTCATGCTGTGTTCACAGAACTGGGGCCATGGCCCACCAGAAGTCCATCTGTGTGGATGGACTCCGCATCTCTGAAGACCAGGAGTTGAGTCCCACTCATACTACAGTTCCCTATTCCGAGAATCGGATTTTACTGTGCTGTGAGTTAAATGCAACTTTCTTCTACTTTGCTTGGAAGATCACCCCTGTACGCAGGGCTCAAAGACATGTCTCCACAACATGCAGTTCCCAGCTGCTTCTTCCTGATCTGGCCATGCAAAACTTAAAAGGACTGTGTACATGGGAATACGAAGGAAAATACATTTCTCAAGTTCCCTTTTCACGTGTTATTCTCTAAACTCTGGAGCAGATTCCTACCAGACACATCTTCACAAGCTCTCTTCTTGAGGTGTTATATCAGCAAAGAATTAGATGGATTTCAGCCTTCATCTCTTACCTTACAGGTCTCACCCACTATCCCAACAACTTTGACGAGGACTTAAAAGAAATGACGACATTAACTCCACATGAGATGGAAGGTCTGACTTGAAAGGAATTCTGAAGGAGCAGTATATTCAAAGTGCCAATATGCTGCATGAGCATCCAGGACAAAGTCTAATGCTCCCATTTAAACAAGGGAGAAAAACATATTTTTGCATTTGCAAAACAAACCCCCCGATACACAAAAAAACAGATTGTTATTCGACCTTAGTGTCATTGAGGGAATGTAATCTTGCCTATTCATTAGCAGCTAGTGCAAGATACACCAGAGAAAAATAATAAACTGGGAAGAAAATAAAGGAAAAAAACTGCAAGCAGACCTTATATCTACCAAGTTTCTTTTCCCCACAGCACTGATTAAAGAGAATAACTCCCTAACACGCGTAGGTAATTATGCTGTTAAAATGAACAGAAAGTCTGCTTCAAAGAGTAGGATGTTAAACTTGGGGCCAAGAACACTTGTGTTTAATTGTCTTTTATTCAAAGGCTTTGTGTGTGGTCAAGTACTTGCCCTTTGGCCCTCTGTGCCTCCAACCCACAACTATAAAATGGGGCACTAGGCTTCCTCAGAGAAGTTGTGAGGCATTTGGAGGCTACAGGGGTGTGCATCTAAATCAGACCGACAGATTACCCAGAACAGGCAGCTGCCTTATTTATTCATGTGTTTGGACAGACTACTCACCCAGTTCTTTCTGTATTTTAACCTCCCCAGCCCTCAAGGTCCTGAGAACAGACTGGCTCACATCCCTGTTTCTTGCTACCATACATAATTTGAATATGACACCTGCCATGAAAAAAAAAAGAGAGATAGAAGTGGAGGATGCATCTTCAGAGTCTGTCAGAAACAGTCTGTGCTTCTGCAGCACAAAACTGCAGTTACCCTCCAGACTGGGCTGCTCACAGGAATACCAGCTATAGACTTTGGGCTGGGACAAAAAGAGCTAAACTACTTTGTGGCTACATTTATTGACCAATGCCTTCTAATTCTCACTCTGCCAAATTAGAAGTTTCATTACCAGCACAAAATGACAAATACATTTCTAGGTGGATTACTTTAAAACAAACTAGCAAGGGAAACTAATTTCCCAGGCAAAATAAAAGCATCACCATTATATTCATTTAAGACAAGACTGAGAAAGCACACAGAACTTGCTGTAGGGAACAAGTCTGAAGTCTCATTGCCATTTTTCTTTACATATAAAGCTGTTTTTCCTCACCTGATGAATCCCTGAGGCATACACACAAATGTCTGCAGAGCCAATCAAAATGCAAACACTCCAAAACAGCCCAGTGAGCAACTACTGCTAGTCTCCTTACCATGTTCTTCCTTCTCTTCAGGCTGTCACCATTTAGCACGGGTGACTTTGCAGAACACCATATGCTTTGGTTTTAGAGCTCTAAAAGTTTAAGCTGTCCTCAACTGAGAAATAACCTGTCATCTGGCTCTTCAGTTCAGCCATTCCTGGCAACTGCCTTATTTTCAGTACACACACATGACAGGAAGAGACCGCTGTCCTGTGACAGTTACCTCTTACTGGCCCCAAATAATTTCTGTAGTTTTACACAGTGAAGTTAATGCATGGCTGCTGGCGACACCCTCTTTTGCTTTTAGCCATTTAATTGCTCAAGTGGAAATACAGATGTTAAGAGACAAGCACATGACAGGAAACACTGGCCTCTTGCTTTGAAGATGCATAACATGACAGCAAGATGAAAAATCCCACAGCTACAAAGGATCCCAGTTTTCTCAGGGTGTAAGATTATGGGGAAAAACATTCAAGGCTTCTTGCACTCTAACAAGTCAAACTGAAGTATTGTTGGCAAACTAAGAAGCTGCCTGTCTTTAAGAGTTCCTTTCATAAAATCACCACTATTTATTCTGGTTCATTAGCCAACCTTATTTAAGAAAGAAGAATCATATTTAAAAAGGAAGAACAAGGCAAGGTAGTTTTGCATGCCCCCAGCCAAGTTAACCATGATATTTATTGCTGCTTTCTGTTAAGAAAGCTCAACCTGCAGTTTCTTCCAGCAGCCGAGAACTAAAAAGCCTTGCTGAGCACGTTTTCCTGTTTCACAGCTACAAGCGTAGTGATGTACGCAGCATGGCTAATAGCTCACATGTGGGAAGGAAGGCCTACAAGTCTCTGCTGTCAGGCTGCGTCCCTCTAAATTCCCATTCCCAAGTTTGCAAAAATATATTATGTTTTTACATACATGAAAAAGCTAGGAATTATATGCTTGAAAGCAGCTCCCAAGCATTTTAGATTAAATGTCATCTAAAGCATGATTTGACCTGGATCTACTCTTAGGTTTTTTTTTGTTTTGTTTTTTTAAATTACTGACTTACAACACGTCTATTAAAAGTCATCAGAGGCAAAAAGTCATTTGTATTTAAGACACTATTTTTGCTTTTGTACGACTAGGTGATGACAGCTTTAAGACCCACTAGAGTAAGCAGGGATTAGACTTAATGTGCTTTCCTTGCTTTTAGTATATAAAAGTTTCACATGATCAACTCTTAGAAAAAGTAGCAACTGTCAGGAGTTTCACCGTGTTCTTTTTAACAAGGACAAAAGCACAGAAACATTTGCTTATTTATTTATTTATTGTTAAACAGGACATTCATTCACAGATAAAATCCGAGCATAATACTCACCTTTAGCCTAGGCAGTACAATTCATCTCCCTCACCTTTGGCAGTCTTTTTGTTTTCTTTTCTTTTCTATCCTGGCAGTGTTTTATTTCCCTTGACATGACCCATTCCTCAAGCCTTCTTCCTCACCCTCAGAGAGATTACATTCACACACACCTACCGTTTTTCCTCAGGTGGAGCTTTTCTACCCAGTGCTGCACTTTCATTTCAGCCCAACCACATCCTGGCACTACTCAGGGGCTGAGATGCAGCAGGGACACTTCACCCCTCCCCAGTCTGCACTTCTGAGGCTTTTAAAGCACATAGAAGCAAGATCTTCACTGGCAATTTGGGAATTTCAGAAGTGCACGTTGATATTTCATTCTTCCTGTATTTTTTTTTTTAAATGTCAAACAATCTATGCTCTGCAGAAGCCAATTACTGTAGCTTTCACTAAGGTTAAAAGTTCAAAAGGAAAGCTGGTTTCTTCATTTAGCAGCCTCTTTCAGCAATTCTGATAAAAAGAAGCCAAAGAACGTATGCGTAGATATAGCAGTAAGGGGGATGAGGGGACGGGTTTCAAAGTTTTTAATTCCCTTATTTGTGACTCTCCCTCTACCAAGTTGTGACCTAACCCTCTTCTGGGCACGCCATTCCAAATACCAACCACGAGCAGTGAGAAGAGGCTAAGAGAAACAGGCATTTCCTGCTGCCTTTCTCCCTACACACACAGCAAACGGTCCCCAAAGCACATTTTACCCTGAATCCTCTGGGAAAAAGCATCCCTCACGTGCAAGGCACAACCATGAAAATTATACCTCATTCTCAAGCTTGCAGACTTACTATGCCTTTTCTCAAAATCCCCTTCCTGCTCACGGATAAATCAAGCAAGCAAATGTACTCTGAAGTTGAAACTTCACATTGCCACAAAAGGCTTTTTGTTGTTGTTGTTGTTTTTTTGTATATGAACTCTGCACATGAGCATAAGCACCAAGAGTAACACCGAGATCAGTAATGAAGGGACTGATTCATACACCCCAGAGAACAAGTGGCGAACAATGTACACTCAGTGAGATTTCAGCTTTATCCCTTATTAAAATAAAACCATGTGCCTGATCTCTAACCCACTTTGATTTATTAATGTTTTTGCTTTTCAAGATTATGAAAGTAATCTGGAACAGAGGAGTCAGAAGAAAACAATTTATCATGAAATCCTTTATACCAAATATTAGAAAAGCTATCAATCTTACTTCCTCTCTCAAAAAGATGTATTAATAATTTTCAAGGACCAGATAGGAATTCCAGTTAGAAAGTTGCAAAAGTAGGCTAACGCAGAAAATAAAATGCTACATCCCAAATGTAACATAGCTTCTGCTACTGTACATAGACATCAGTTGGTCATTTATCAACCCACTAAAACGCCAAATGCATTTGAAAGATATTACAGTACTGACAAGAAAGAAGGAACAGTCCTCTGAAAAGGTCAGAGATGACTGATTCCAAGTTGTGCATGCATAAATCTTCAGCTCAAGGAATGATTGTGTGCCTTCCATTGCAATATCTATGTTCCAAACACCTTCCCCACCGCAGATTCTTTCACTGGAATGCAAATCTGGAATAAAGTCACAATGCAGAAAGAGGTATCGTGCTTTCAGCAGATGTTTGTTCTACGTTCCAAAGTGTATCACATTTTCCACCGGGCATTCAGGAAACTCCTACCTCTAGAACAATGACCGGGATGTTGCAAGCCAGGAAAGAACTGCACTGATTGATCAAGAGCACCTGGGGGGTGCGGGGGGACACCTTACACAGCCTCTCCCTTTTATTACTCAGGGTCTTCTTGGTTCCAGTCCCTGTGCCTGACAAAGTTGGTGTTTGAGAGTTGAATTTTACTTGCAGCCCTTGCTTGGACAGAGTTGTCCCTTGTTTTTATAAGCTTACAGAGAATTCAATGCCCCAGCCAACTTTATAAGACCCTGGCAACCACAAGACAGCCGTGACAACTTCAACCAGTCAACCCCAGCTCATTTTCTTGCTCTTGGACCATCTGTGCTCTTAGCAGTGGCTCGTCTGCCAATCAAGCCAAACAACAGGACTGTGGGCCTTCTGTTCTTTTTGTTTGTTTTGGGGTTTTTTTTTTGAACATTTCAGCCAATAAGACAGAGTTGTTTGACTGTATGAAGCAACATAAAAGTGTTGATGAGAGCAAAGAAAAATGAAGAGATTACATCTTATAAGTGTTCCTCATAAGGGAAAAATAAAATAAAATAAAATAAAGAGGTGTAAAAATAAAATTCTATGATAGCAATAATATTGGGGGGGCATCTACATGTTTTAAACATTTAATTCAATTTCTTTTCAGACGCAGTCTCAGTAAAATGTGATAAAGTGTTACCTGTCAATTACATGAGCCCCTCAGCAGGGTATCATGATACCTAGGCTGAGATTTATAGCTTTCACCCAGTCTACAGTAGTCTTAACATGCTTCTATGAAGGCATTTTTAGGAACTGTATGAGAATGTGTTGTATATTACCCAGTATATATGGATCTAGATACATGTACATACACAAATGCACAAAAGCACAGGTCATGGAATATCTCATCCACACAGTCTGTTCCCTCTTTCAACTTGCTCTTTCGGATGTTAGAACACACATGCAAGCAACACCCATTTAAAACTTTTTTAGAACATCACATTGAACAGCAGCCCTACAAGTTTCGCTCAAGTCTTATACCTACTGAAACTAACCCTCAGCTTTTACAAAACTTACGTAGCATCATTAACCCAAACAGAGCTGAGGACATGGCTCCCTTTTTTCTAAACACTGAATGAAAATTTTTGCAAATGTTCTTCTAAAATCATGCAAAGGGGATGCCTTGAACAGTCACCTCAAGACCTCGTTCTGCATCTTTCTCACCCACTCTGACCAGTTACTCACACAAGGCAGATTCAGAATGAGTTTCTGCAGCAGATGAAACTGCAGAGCTGTGCTGCTGCAGTCTGTCCCCTTTGCCACTTTGACTCATCATCATCCAGTTCAGGTTTATGCTGGCAGAAAACTAAGCAGCAGAAAGGACTGAAAGACTTTCCTGTTGTCATGTTAGCTCTTGGAAATCACTCACCACAGGCACAGTGCAAGTGAGGGGGCAGGAATGAAGCAGCTCCCATCGGTGTAGGTTATGGCTGTGGATGTTTGGAGGCAGGGCAGATAGCCTGCACCTCCCGGTAAACCCCACACTCCTAACTCTTGATGGATTACACATCAGGAATTTGGCTAACACACCCACAGGTGATGTAAGAAGTAAGGAAAAGCAGTAGGACCACAGCTCTCACCCTCCCCTGAGCCATGCTGGCTGTATGAGGAAGGAGCCACTGAGAACCCTAACTCTAAGGAAATGGTGAGATATAAAAATCAAAGTACTTGAAGAGAAGCCAGCTCCTGAGCACTGGTCCCAGCCAGGAAAGCTGTCACCTTACTTTTGCAACAATGAAGTCCCAGTAAGCATTTGCAGCAGCACATGCTTCTAGCTTCCCCATTTCAGATCTGTTTTTATTCATCAGACTTTCCACATGGTAATCCTAGAAGAGCAATTATAATGCAATACTTTCTGCATCAAATTGGAGAGGCCTAATTTGTGGCCACAGCTGTGGCCTGTTATCTGTACTTCATCACTCCAGTTCAGCACAACATAAACTCTGTAATTCTTCAAACTCCTACATGCCTCTACACCACAACAGCAATTAATTTGCCTCTGCCATCCTACATCATTAAAATAAAACTGTAACATACCGCAATCTGAAAATAAAAGAAGTTCAGTCCCAGCCCTACCCAATCTCTTCATAATTTGAAGAAAAACTCCACAACTTCAGCATTTAAGAATTAGGACTTTTGTCAGAAATTATCTTTACTCATATGCTTACTTTTAAAGGATATGGATAGATTTGACATTAGCACTCATTCCATTAGCTCAACTTTTTAGTGAGTCACAAAAAAAAAAATTTCTTCTAAGGTCAAAACATAAAAATAAAACTTACTGAACTGTTTTCATATTTCTCTTGACACAGAAAATAAAAATCAGAACTAACCCACTGTAAAGAATTTAAGATTAAGTGGCAGTTTTAAAGATAATTCAGTGTAAGATACATCACCCTATAAATCTGTGCATAGGGGATTCATTTGATAATGCCCTCATTAGGTGAACGAGGGCCTTTAATACTTTTAGTTAAAGCTTTTCCTGATAACACAGTAATAGGCTTTTCATATCAAGAATAAAAGGCTTTCTTCCCTTCATTTGCAAAAAAGTCAATGGCTTTTACAACTCCACCTAATATTAAAATAACATTCATCAGCTGTAATAACACTTCCTAGTTACATCATAAACAGATAGCTCAATTCAAAGCAAAGATAATTTTAGACTTGAAGTGATCAAGGTTTTAATTAAAAAGAAAATTCACATCGAAGCCTCTCCAGCTCTATTTGAACTTTTATTCCCTAAGCTTCTTCTGTTCCATTCTCGCCTCTTGGAAGCAAGTATAGTTCATATTAGTTCACTTATATTCCATATGGAGTATAGGACAGAATCGCTTTGATATTCCCCTAAGCCACGAGGCAGGTATCTAAGAAGGAACACACCATTTTGAAGATAAAACTGCATTTCATAAAGTAATTAAATATCCTGTGCATGTGTCACAGCCATACCACTCAAGAAGCTCAGTGATTTAAGAGTAAACTCAGAAAATAGACCCAGCAATAGGAAAAAAGCCTAAATATGGCATACACCCCTTTGTGTAAAAGCCAACACGAGGAAGGAGAGGAGAGAGAAAAAAAAAAAGGAAAAAAGCAAACCACAATTGCATGGCATAATGGCCTAGAAGACAAGAACCTAAAGGCCTGCCAGCCTGGGATAAGAAGGCATTGATTTTCAACCCTGCACACAGCATCTCTCCGTTGGCCTGCAGCCGCTGCACCATTGTGCAGTAGAAGCCACCCTCTCCCAACTGGTGTGCTCTGGTCTCCTTCACAATACTAACCTGGACCCTGAGCTTCAAGTCTCCTGATATCTGAAGGTACTACCACTCCACCCAAACTCTGAAAGCATCTCCTGTTCCCCCGCACTTGCCCACAGGACTGAGAGGGAGCTAAAGAACAGTTTGTTCCCCCACACACACCCCAACACCAAAGCCACAGGCCAAAGCCTGGATCCAAGAACCAGAGCTAACCACCACACTAGGAGTACCAAACCAAGAAGCCACAAAGCTATTTTTTTGTTTCCTCCCTCCACTGAAAAGATTTGTGAGTCTAGTTAATGTGAATCTTTTTCTACTCTGGACCAATTTTAAAAAACAACAACGACAACAACAAAACTAAAGCCCTAACAGTGCTCCAGTTCTTTGTAACTCTCCAACATGCAGAATGATGTACATGCGCAATAGGAGACAGCAACAGTAATACGTTCAGTATATAAAGCACACAGCTTTACAAAGTATTAAGGCATACCCTCCAAGTTCAGTGGAGCTCTACAAGTTTTCCTGAGGCCTAACCAAAGAGTAAATGCAGCAGCAAAGTCTGAATGAGCAAGCATTTCAAACCTTGCAGCAGTCTTCAAAATGGTTCTTGCAAGTTTTCCTGCAGGCCCTTTTCAAATTATTTGTGCAAGACAGAGAGTGCTTTCCAGACTTCCCTTTCCACTCTGCTGGGATAGGTGTATTATAAAGGAACATAATCAGAGTTTGCTACCCTCAGTACCTAAACTGGAACCAAAAAAATACCTTTCTCAGCTGGTATGCATCATCTTTGCTACAACTATGACTGCTTAAATCCTGCTGCTTTAAGAGAAAAAGATATGTACTATTTCATTAAATAGTTTTACATGGCAATTTGAAATGAAATACAGCTAAGTGCATACTGCTATGTGCCAGAGCAAACTCACACAGGTAACCAATTAAAACAAAACCTAATAGAAGCAACCATTTATCTGTGGAGATTAAAACAAACAAACAAAACACCAACAACCTTCCAGAAACAAGCCTCGTCTCACAGTTGTAATACATAACAAAAATGTGAGATTCAGAGACAATGGTTTTATTGCACATTGTAAAGCGTGTCTCTGTGTTTTACAGACCTTATGTTGACTCACTCCTTCCTACAGATGACAGCCTTCTTTCCTCTTTTGCTTTATCATCATGCACTTTACTCTGCAGATAACTATCCTTTCCTGTCAGACACATACCTATGCAAGTTCAAAGATATATCCTCTAACTTGAATTTAGCTTTGAAGTCTGCTGCTTGCACTTCATGACTGAAAACAATTTTTGCAACTAAAATTGTTTACCTTCTCCAGCTACACCAATTAGACTAACGAGAGTTATTACCTCTGTGAACAAATGTTTTTTTAATGCAGTCATTTAGCTTCATGAGCTCAGGCTTTTAGAACAGCATCAAGTGTTGATATTTGCAATAAAGCCCCAGGAGTTGGTATCGCTGCTAGCTCTGTGACCTCAAAATCCTTCATAGACATTCTGGGAAGTTCTGGAACTTCCCAGTTTACATATTACTGGCATATACTATTAGGCATGCAAATGTGAATTACCGCCTAGGTACAAACAAGTTCTGCGACTTGTCCATGGGCTTATGCTCACTGCAGCAATTTAAGGACTGATTTGCTCAACATCCCACAAAACAACTCCCTTCCACAAAACCACCAATCCAAGCCTATTCATGATATAAACCAGTGTAAGGTGAACAGCTGAGGAACAGAAGTTTAGGGCACAGACCTACAGCTGAGATAAAGATGTCTCCTTATTTGGTAGTCTATCTACTTTTGATGAAACATGAAGGACTTTATGCATCCTGAAAAGTCCTACCACATAGGAAGAGGAAATACATCAACTGCCCAACATACCATTTACTTGCACGCAACTTTGCAATGTGGCAGCCCACAATGCATTCCTGCCCTGGTAAGATCCAGGTGCAGATTATCAGCATAAACTCTACTGATAAGATTTTCACCAAGGTCATGCAGAAAGTTACTGGCAGAGCTTAAAGTAGAAAATATGAAGAAAATTTCTTTGCCATTGGTTTCCAGGAGGGAAGATTTCAGCACTCAGCTCCTTAATTCAAGGCTTCTGCTACAGCTGTAAGAGCAGTTTCTCACATACACAGCAAGCAGTGCAGGAATCAAGACAGATACAAAAGGAGACCAACTAACTACTGAAATGTGCAAAGTCTTTATTTCTTTAAGATATTGCATAGATTCTGAAGATGACTAAGAATTTTATTCATGAAAAATCTACCCCAAATAACTCAAAGAACATTCAGCGTGGGAGGTTCTTTTGCAAAAATTAAATAGCAATTGTGATGAAGTAGTATCTTGTGTCGAGTTACTAAAGAATTTACATTTTGCTCATGCTCTTACCTAACTGTGTATAGCCAGGAACCATACACAAGGGATACCAGCCAACTTGTTATCTCAAAATGTAGAGTTATTTAAGAAAAAAAAAAAAAATAGGGGGGAGGGGGGAGTAGGAAGCAAAAGGAAGATTAATTTTAAAAACAATCTTAGGGCAAAATTCTCATTTTGGAGCTACCCAACAGATCTCACTTCTAGCTGACATCAGCTGGAGATCTGCACAGAGCCAGTTTAGCTAGTATTTTCTGAAATATTGCTAAGTACTAAGCATTTTGGATCTACTTGTACTTGAACTACATATCACTGACTTACCTGTACCCACAGCTGATGCCTCATGATTTAAAACCTAGTGCCTCAAAAGTGTTGCCAGAAGATGACAAGAAAGACTATTGGCACAAATCAGTATTTGCAAAGTATCCTTTTTAGAATTCTCTCATTCTCCCTCACCTTTGCTGTATGCACGGGAACATGATTTTAGTAAGTGAAGGCATGAGCCCCTTCCTTTCAAGAATACCATCTAGATGTTTCATGAACATCAGCACATCAACAGTTACTCTTCCAATACTGTCATTAAAATATGTATATTTTTAAGGATCTGTTTTCAAAGCTGTTGATAATTTAGAAATAAAACTAAAGAAAAACTTAAAAGAAACCTTAATTATTACACACACTGCATACTTAAAATAACTGGTTTTAAGGGGCTCCACATTACCACCAAATTTACTGTACCTAATGCATTCAGCCTCAGGTTGAGGGCATATTACTTATTTGTTGTCATACTGCTGTAAATCCAAAAGAAAAAAGGAAATCATGGCTATACCCTGGCTTCTTTTAAAAAATGTATAAAATCAATTCTCCTATTTCAAATGTCTTTTGCTTAACAGCAAAACAATACATTTGTTCAGTTGAGATCAAACACTGTCCTAAACTGACGGAGTTAGACAATGTGCTATTATGCTTCAAAGTCACATGTAGCACATATCAAATGAAACGTCAGAAAAGCAAGGCATTTAAATGCATATTTCACATACTTTTTGCAACTCAGTATGTTTCACTTCTCAATGGGGCTGTGGGTGGGAGAGGAAAAGGTTGGTTTATTATGGATTTGAGTGTAAAGGCATCGTTTGGCAATTCAAATTACCAAATGTTACAACTGCCCACTGCTAGACGTTACCACATATAGGAAAAATACATGCCAAAAATCACCATACTGCATATTCAGAGGGCACACTTACAATCACTGTCTGTCTGCTCATATAACAGCATTATACAGCCCTCACACTGTAATGCCAACATGAGCAATTTCTGATGAAACTTTCAAGCCATTCATTCTCGTTTGTGCATAACAACATTTACTATTCTCAAGTACCCCATGTCACTGGATTTACATCAAGGCTTGAACAATGAAGCAAAGGCAGTGTCTTTTGAAAGGTCCATAACTGCTGCTGCCATTTTGTAAACTAACTTCTACAGTACTAGGTTCTCATTAGTCAAAGCAAGGTTTCTCTCGCATTTTGTCTCCGATTCTCTAAGGGGAAAAAAGCCTGTATTTACCACCTGTTGATTAACATAAGTATACTTTTCCTCATGTAAAGCTCTGCGTTAAAAAATAATAAAAAAATAAAAAAAATACAGAGTGTATTTTAAGATTACATGAATAAGCTAGGCTAGCAAAAGTAGATGTAGATGCCTGAACTCCACATACATTAAACCTACATTTTGCTTGTCTCCACCATAATTTTATAGAAGAATAGCTATACTCATGAGTAAAGTTCCTGTAAATCATTGATTTTTCCCAGCTCCACCTTCATCTTTAAACTAATGAACAAAGCCAAAGACAAATTTTAGATTTCCATTTCAATGCTAATCAAATACCATCACAAAGATGTTATTTAGCATTTCTCACATAGAGGGCTCTTAGCCCCTTCTCAAAGATGTCCAAATCGTTATTGCCAATTTACAAATGAGGGATCTGAGCCCCAGAGGACTGAATTGGGTAATATTAGTTAGCAGAGAGGGCTGGTCAACCTGGCCAAGGTAGTGCACATGAAATACAAGCTACGAATTCACACTGAACTGGCTAATCTCTTCTACAGCTTGTTTGAACATGCCTTCATTTACCTACAAGAAAATAATGAACGTAAATTCAGATAAACGTTACAAAAAGCAGATTAATAAAATTACATTAAAATTTAGAGCTATTCACATACAATTTAAATGCTTTTAATTTGATTTAATGTACTTTACTGAGAAAGTAAATGAGCTAAAACCAATTAAGTTGTGCTTAAAAGCTCTTGCATAGAACCACTGTGTAATTTTAAATATTTTACTTCCAAAGCACGTCTTAATCCAGATTAATTTTTCCAAGTGTTAGTATGGTGACATGCCTTCTGCATACACTAAAGGTCACTTTTTCAAAGAAGGTGAACTACCTTATATGTAGCATAATAGACGGAGATTACTGATGATTTCACCTCAGATTATGACACACCAATCTCCTACTTACATACCCTTAAACAACAGAATCCAGATCTCCTTAATCTGAGGTTCAATGTTGCTCGCCTACTAGAAATTAAATCTTTATTTTTGAGCT
>VXAA01005226.1:248291-259919 GCA_013399115.1 Anseranas semipalmata | reverse complement strand
AAAAAAAAAAAAGTTTCAAACTAAGTCTCAAACAGATCCCTCAGTTTTATTGTCCCTTAAATCTAAAGGGAAGATTTAACATACAACAGCTAATGTTTTATTTACTACTTTCAAGAGTGATGGTTGTCTACAGAAAGGCTTGATTTTACTTGTTTCATTTAATTTCATGGAGATGTCTTCACTTCAGTTGATTGAAATGTTCCTTCAAAATCAGTTTTCTAGACTTCCTTGTGACTAGATGATGTCTTGCAGGAGGTTCCTGGGGGGCATAAGAAGTAGGCTGGTTCTTCTGTGTGCAAAGTTTCCTCACGTGCATAGGGACTGTATATGTAAAACCCTTCACCAAGATGACCGAGCTGTATGAGATGACTACCAAGATGACCGAGCTGTATGAGAGTCGGCCATCGCCCTACAAACTCCTTTGTAAAACACAGGACTCTGGCTTCTGGTTCAGAACATTTGGTAGTAGGTAACCACAGCTGGAGATGTACTTCTTCCTAACATTGTCTTTCCACCTGAGAGCTGCTGCTCCACAGCAAAGCCATAGAAATTGTTCTGCAGGTCAGGTCCTGTATGCAGCCCACTAACAACCACCCCACCTAACCTACGCATTGACATAAAGGGAGGTGGCTTCAGCAGAGGCCAACACTAGCAGCCACAGGTGAGATGAGACCTGAAACTAAGGAAAGTTCCACCAGGTTTCATTGTTGGTCCCTGACATGGAAGAACAGCCCTGCACATACAACAGGGGAGTGGGTCAGCAGCCAAAGTTGGAGGGGAAGGCAAGTAGACCCAGCCATGAAAGTGGCGGGAAATAGTGTATGACAGTTTGGTATTTGACATCGTGGTCTTTTTGTGGAGAAAAAAAAAAATAATCCTAACATTGCCAGCTAATGAAAGTAAATATATATAACATTGAAAGAAGTTGCATAATTCATGCAAGTCGGTACACAAAAGTAAATCAGACTCTTCTGCAGCCTGAAACTTAACCTGTTAGCTTGTGCTGAAGACTATAAACTGTGTTTTCACTGAGATTTTAGCTTAAATTAGTTAAATTAAGAACCCACCCTTTTTCATAGTTAATTCAAGGCTACAGATGAAACCAGAAATGCATCTCCTCCCACTCCTATCACCCACTCCCACAGAAAATTATTTAAATAGCAGAGATTTGTAATCTAGAACAGAGAGCAATATTCTAATATATATCATCTCATTTAAATAAATCTCTCTCCAACTTAAATGCATTCTAAAATGCCTCATCACTGTTTTGTTATTTACTTAATATGTCACACTAGGTCTCCCAAACATTAGGATATATTTTTTTATGAATATAAATCTGTAATCATAGATTCAAGGTATTCAGTCAATTATTTGAAATTATAAATATATTTTGAGTATATTCTGTAGCTATATGAAAATATTCTGTATGAAAATATTCTGTAGCTATATAGCTGACTTTTTCCTACAGCTTCATTATCTAAAGTATTCTCTACTGGTTGCAAGTCCCAGAATTCCTGAATATTTTAACTGAATACTTGCAAATAATCTCTTTCCCACTAAATTCTTATGTGGGCCATTACTACAGAACTAAATGTCTCACAACTTGATGTATTTATTCTCACAATATCCCCCCTAGATAGCAATCCCATTCAGCATTAGCTACTAAATCAACAAAAATCTAGTAGGTAATCATGTACACCAGAAGCATACAAAAAGCATAAAATATAGGAGTAAGATCAGCATTTGAATGGAGCCATGATATAAATTTACCCAACTTTATGAGAAAGCAACAAAACTCAGGACATTCTCCTGTGACATATAAGACTGAACCCCAATTGTTCTCATGGGAATGACTTCGGGTTGGAAAGGTCAGAAAGACACAATTCCCCACAAAATGTGCAAGCAATATAAACACGATGTGAAGTGCATTCACTCTATCCCTATTAAGCATAACTGGGAACTAAATACGGGGTGAAATAAGGATAAAAATATGCCATTTAACTGAACATATGCAAGGCAATAACCCAGAGAAACTGAATTTATTTTTTCCATCATAAATCTGGAATAACTGAATAAACTGCAGTGAAACAGAGATGAGTAGCTCACCCGGCTAATGGGATGTATGCAGTATAACGCGTAACAGGCACTGCCCGAACCATTCGCTGCACAGAATGAAGTATTTGTGAGCACTTCTGTCACATCATGAGGTACTTTTGAACCTTGTGGACTATTACCCGCCTGCAACAACTAACCAGACCCTCTTTCCTGATGCAAAGCTTTGAGATTAAACTCAGAGCAGATTCCCTTGCCATGTAACTTGGTTGTAGTTGTAGCATCCTGAGTTGCCAGTTCAGTGTAGACTGACCTTCCTCCCAACAGGCTTTTCACAATGAGTACTGACCCAGGCTCCAGCAGAATAAGAGAGCTGACAGGAACAGCAAATCAATTAGGAAGCGGCAGAAACACCCTAGCACTGCCTGGGAGATAAGGGCAGGGAGATCAGGCAGCTCCCCAACAGCAACTGTCCTGAAGGGACCAACTTTATCCACACTGAACAGATGGCTTCACAGGTTTAATGAGCTACATAAGGTAAGGTACAGTACCATCCAAGCAGCACTGGACTGATAATGTCTTTAACCTCAATGTAATAACCAGTCTAAAAAAGCAAGCATGACAAAAAAACAACCCAGAACAGTAATAAAATCTACTTATGTGTCTGATTCAAAGTATGGTTTTCAGATGCCAGATTGCATTCTGTAAACTCTGCTTTGCAGCAGGGAGAAAAATTGGGTTAGTTAACAAAGGACAAGTGTGTGATTTTTGTAAAAACAGACTATTACATAGATATATCCAATCTCCCATGGCAGGGGGGTTGGAACTGGATGATCTTTAAGGTCCCTTCCAACCCAAGCCATTCTCTGATTCTATGATAAATTATTTGATTTGCTATTTATCAAGTACCTGTAAAAGTGCTCAGTGTTATCTAAGTTAGAACAAAAGTTGTCTTCTGCTATAAGAAACTGACAATTTAACTGACAAAAGGGAATAGACAAGGTGCAGTGAGAACCCCATGATAAAGGATGAATATTTTGATTGTTTTGCATTTGATTGCTTCCTGTTAGCACCTCTGAGCTAGTGTTCTTGCTACAAGTTTGCTGACACATGGGCAAGTGTTTTGGAACAGACTATTGGTAAGGCACTTCAGACGCAGAAGTAGCACTGAGAAAGACAAAGTCAAGATGAGGCAAAAAAAAAAAAAAAAGACAAGTTTGGAACCACTGTTAGGACAGGGAAGAGAAGTATGAAGGATGAATTAAGTAATCTGAAAAGAGATGAAGATGAGGGAAGAAAACTGCAGGAACTTGACACTTAGAACATTAAGTTAATAGAAAGACACCATAAGAACTTTTAGAACTTGCACTGATGCTGATGTGATGGTAGGAAGATAGACCAGAGCTACCCTGCTGTACAGGATGGTTAGAATAACCATCATGGTTATTCAGGAGATCTACCTGATGAAGGCAGGCAATGAAGGAATTCAGTACCCGCTGCTTAGAGTAAGAGAAACAGTAATGCAGTTAGGGGGCAAGGGGGGGAGTTTTGAATGTGCTCTGAAGGCTTGAGAGATTGGCTTAGAAAAAAAAAAAAAAACTTTTTTCTTTTTTTAAAGTTTATCACGTTTTTGTTTTTTTTAAGTTTTTTTTTTTTTAAGCCAACCTCCCAAGCCTTCAGAGCATATTCATTACTAGAAGTCCAACATGTCACATCCCTTTATAAAAAGTTTGTGAGTATATTAGCCAAGAGTTATTTTGGCAATGTAAAAACACTGCTGTCACAGATGGGCTTCATACAAATGAGTTCTTGTTTTCTTAATAAGTGTCCTTTTTTCCCAAATTCTCAACCTATACAAGCCCTCAAATTTCTTTTTCCCCTTTCTCCTCACCTACAAACACGAGACAGAATAAGACATTGTTTGTTTGTTTTCTTTACTTGATAAGAGAGTAGTTTTTGTCCAGTTTGGTGGTACTCCAAGTGAAAAGGACAGCAGACACACTTTTGGCAACTGTACAGGGTGTTGTATTTTTTTCCCCCCATAAAACACTTCACTGTGCCAGCTCTCTGTGAGTAACCTCAGAAATAATATACTTTTTCTGACACATGACAGCAGAGTGTAGTTAGTAAATAAATTAGACCCATATGAAAATGTGATTCATATGCGGTGTCATTATCCAAAGAATAAGGTGGTACATGGCTATCAGAGGTCATCCTGTACATAAACCCTCAAATGAAAATTCTTTCCCCAGACTTTTGCGAAGCTGTTTTTGAAGCTCTTCAACACTTAACAGTCACTGTGCAAGAGTTTTCAAGACTTTTCAACAGAAGAATCCCTCTCGCAAGGGAGGGATACATAAACAGAATGAGTTTGAGAAGTTTCAGATAATGGGCTTTCTTGCATAAAGAACAGGAAGATGCAAAGAAGCATAAAAATTTAGTATGGAAGCAACAAGCATAAAAATTTAGTATGGAAGCAACACTTTCATGACAAGACATACAAATGACTGTTTCCTCCCAAGTCTGGCTACAATACTAAAAGTTTGTAACATGCGCACACATGGTATAGTCTGCACTAAGGATGAGGATTTCATAGCTAGCCTAGGTGAAATACTAGCATTGCCTGACTTAAACTCCATGCTATGCAAGTGCCCTCAGTCAGCATACATGAAGGATCACCCTGCTGAAGGATTTTCATCTTGAGACCTCACACACACACTCAAAGCAAGTAGCTATTGCTGGCACCATCAGCCAGAACACACACATGCCTGTGATTTTACACAAATTGATGTCACATCCAGAATGAGTGAATTTCAAGATGCCATACGCTACACAGAGAAAAAGTTTATTAATAACAACCCTTTTTTCTTCCCCCTTCTCTCCCACATGTCAGCAGTTACAGGTCCAGATCTAGAAGAAGAAGGTGATTACTGCAGAAAGCTGAAGAGCTTGGCAGTATAACCTGGCTAGGAATAGGAAGCCAGGCAGATGCAGAAGACCTAGCCTGACTCAGCTTCTGACCCACTTTATCAACTTGGCCACACTGCCTCCCTTCTTGGTGCCACTACTGCTCTCAATCTCTGTACAAGCTTAAACTATCAGGCTGAAGTCTTCAGGGCGGTGACTGCCTCTCCCCATGTTTGGTGAGCAACAGCTTACAGGCTTGACTCATACATTAGTGAAAGAGATGGGCAGATTTTACTAGGATCTGCCATGCCAAGAATAAAACCGTCTTTTCACTTAAATAATGAAGAATACCCACAGTTAAACCTGTTAATATTCTTGAAAAATATGTACAGCTGGAAGAGCAGCATGTTGCTCTCATTCACAAGTTTGCTGTATCCATATTGACAAACATGATCTCCCCAGAAGGACTATTTGGGGAGACATTGCTCCCAGGGTCCAAGTTTTCACAGTTGCTGTCCTCTCTTCCCCCTGCCTCTCCTGCTTTATTCCCTCCTCCAGTATAGCCCCTCAGTCACGTCAGGCAAACTATTTGTGGTGTGACACAGGGAGCTGGTCCAAGTCTCAAGTGAGCAGAAAAAAATTCCCTGAAGAAAAACAAACAGTTTATTTTTAACCTGGATCCATTCCCTGACTGAGCTTATTCCCCACCACAACAGGTGTATCAACACACCTGAGGAAGAAGTGGAGCAAATGAGGCTGCAACTATTCCTGAAAGAGATGAATGTATCCATTACTATGGTAGGAATGTTTTTAAAATATTAAAATTAGAGTAGGGGTTCTTGCACTGGGGAACTCTTCAAACATCACAAAATGGACTTAATACACATTCCTTATGTTTTTCACAGTTTCCTTTGCCAGTTTGGCTAATTATACGATATTTAAGTTTAAACATATGTTGCCTCCCTTGCAGTGAATCCTCTCCTCCTACATGATGCAGCAGTGAAGTCATCTTGCTGACTTCAAGCCGAATCCTGCACCCTCTCACGTAGGTGGGCATTTTTAGTTCATCTGGAAAGCAGTCCAGCCCCGAGATTGCGATGATTCTCGTTGCAATAAGCCTCCAGGAGCTCTACCACCACAGGTATCCTGAAACACACCATCCAGGTGCCATATGTTAAAGAACCAGCACAACTTCCACCATCCCAGGCATCTGGTTCTTAAAACATAGAAGACACTCAGGACACATCTGCACTAGCAGGAAAGGTGAACCAGCAGACCAGAGGCTTCTACTCTCCTTCCTTCTATACCATCAGCAATTCACTTGAAGATATTTAAGATTTTTTTTTTTTAAAACCATGACACACAAGCAAAGAAAATTCCAAATGGGAGGAAGTGGCAAAAGAATAAGCCAAAAGAAGTATTTAGAAGAGGAAAAATCTTGCAGCCCTTTATGAACCGTCATGTACTGCTGACAGGAAAATCTTTGTTAGTGCATTCCACATTATGAGTACCTTGAGTAAGAAGAGCGGTAGCATACACCACAATAGCTGTGTTTTGTTAGCTTAGCAGAGCAGAGCATAGGATTTAAAGGGAAAAGACAGCAGCTGAAAATAATTGCATTAAATTAACATTACCCCACAAACCCAGAAGAGGCATATAATATTCAGGTTGGCTGAAGAAGCAGTAACTCAGAATTAATGTCTGTGGAAGACAAATAATCCTGCTCCTGGAACTCTAACTGGGATTCAGAATCCTAAAGGAAGAAAGTTCACCCCAAACAGTGTTCCCCGAGAGAGGAAAATAAGGAGGAAAGGAAAACATGGCCTAGTTAAAGATATCAGTAGGTAGGAACACAGACTGTAAAATGATGTGGTTCCCAAAGGACTAACATTTTTATGGTTTATACACACATTCCCACACATTCCTTCTCAAAAAGGACTTAGAAAATAAATCTGATTTTAAGAACTGTAAATGAAACAGACGTGAGAATTTAAACACTTCGAGCAGAGGAGACCAAAAACCTCAGAGAGTGGAGCAAAAACGGCAGTCAAGTCTGGAGTAGACTAAAGCACAGCCAGAAATGACAACCGTAATTCAATCCGTGGACGTACTTTACAACAGTCTTGACACCACAAGGGCTTAGAAAAGAACAGTATCACCAAAAAAAGGTACTTAATAAATAAAACTGTTAGAATGGAGAGACACATGACAATCTCCAGGGAGTGTACTTTCCTCAAATTGAAGAGGGAATTTATGCTAAGCTTGGGAAGGGAGGTAATTACTGAAACAACAACAACAACAAACAATTAAAGATGTCAAGTTACAGCACCCATTCATTTCATCTAGGAACGGGTACCAGAAGTAAGCAATGATATTACTGACAGGAAGGAACAACAAAACTTCCAAGTTCTTTTTCCCAGTTCCAGCTGGAAAAGACAGCCTGGTTAGACCCTTGGCTAACTGCAGGTCAAAAGGAAAAAACGAGCCACAAAATGAGGTCTAAGGAAAGTCATAGCAGAAGTTACCATCTGACCAGCTCTAAAAAGACTTCACCAGAACTGATACCTGGTTAGCCACTTGCCATCTGAATTTACTCAGCTCCTCCAGTTGGAGATGAGTAATAAATTCTATCTAAAAAGCAAGCCAGCATTTGGAAACAATTAACATCCCATTTTCCTTAACCATCACGTTCAGGGAAGTTTTTACTTCCCTTCCACATCCCTGTAGGAAACAAAGAAAAAAATTATCTGTGGACTTTACAGTTAAAGCAAAACTAAGCAGCAAGGTGTTCATGCTGTAGGGTGCTTAAGTTCCAACAGACTCTTTATCAAGCTCATAAAAATAATTTATAATCCATATTTACCAGGAAGAAAAAAAAAATACTTTTTAGTTGAGTTCCCCAACAAAGCAAGTTTTTATAACTCTTCATCTGTATTTGTCTACCATCTGGACAGCACTATCCCATATGGACACACAGTAAAGTTTTTTTCAGGTTTTTGTTAAGACTCCTTCGTCAGCAGTATCACTCCCCGGTTCTGCCCTTTCACTGTATGACCCGCACAGAAACACCTGAAAGTTAATAGAACTTTAATTAAGTCTTGAAGTAAGTGCTCCCAAATATTTTTCTTTAAACATTGATGAAAATTTTAGAGAAGCTTGAATCTCACTTAACTTGAAGCCCCTTTATAACTAGTCTGACAGCAAAGCTTTGTGTACAGGAAAAAAAAAAATCACATCCTACACATTTCAGAGTACAAGTCAGGTAAGTTGTGAGATGGCAATCTGTTTTTAGCAGAAGTTTTGGCTTTCAGGCCTTTCATTTCATTTTTCTTAAAGAAGTGAGAGATTCCTTTTCTCATATATCTGTCTAACCAAGCAAAGCAAACACCTTCCCTGTGAGCAGCAGGGCTAAGGCAAACTGACCTGAACCCCTGCTGTAGGTTTTCAGCTGTTTAATAAGGCTTGCAGTTGAGTCTTCCCATTGCAGTTTCTGCTCCATCCAGTTTCCTACTTTCCCAAAACTTGTCTGAACTTTGTAACCTCTATTGCTCTGATGACTTGGCTTGAATCGGCCAAGAATTTAAAAGTTACTGAAGAGGGGAAGGGGAAAAGACACAAACCCCATCCATACAAGCAACAGACTGTTGCTGTTTCTTAGGGTACCTACCTAAAAATTGAGAGGGTGGTGGGGTGACCCAACTTCTGAAACAGAAGCCTTTCTTGCCCTCCACACCTAACAGAACATTCCACCAATAGAAATCCATTCCAAAGCTTTGGCTTACAAATGTTGGAAACATCAAGTAACAAGACAATTAAACCTGAGGCTGTCTTTCATAAATGATTTCAGTTAACATTTCCATTTCATTGTAGAAGATCTCCTTCCAGTCCCAGTGAAACACAGCACTTATTACCATCCTTAGCATTTCTGAATTTTTCAGATAAATGGAATAGTTCAGTTGGAGGGGACCTACAAAGATCATCGAGTCCAACTGCCTGACCACTTCAGGGCTAACCAGAAGTTAAAGCACATTATTGAGGGCATTGTCCAAATGCCCCTTGAACACTGACAGGCCTGGGGCATCAGCCACCTCTCTAGGAAGCCTCGTCCAGTGTTTGACCGCCCTCACAGTAAAGAAATTGTTCCTAATGCCCAGTCTGAACCTCCCCTGGTGCAGCTTTGTGCTGTTCCTCTGTGTCCTGTCCTCAGTGACAAGGGAGCGGAGACTGGCACCTTCCTCTCCACTTCCCCTCCTCAGGAAGTTGCAGAGAGCAACAAGGTCGCCTCTCAGTCTCCTCTTCTCCAGGCTAGACAACCCAAGTGTCCTCAGCCTCTCCTCACAGGACATGCCTTCCAGCCCTTTTACCAGCTTCACTGTCCTCCTCTGGGTGCTTTCAAGTATCTTAATGTCCTTTTTATATTGTGGAGCCCAGAACTGTACACAATACTCAAGGCCACACCAAGGCTAAATATAGCAGGAGAATCACTGTTTTGGACCAGTTGTCTATGCTGTGAATATCTGAAGTTAAAAAATTCTATAGTTGTTGCTGTTCTTACATTCCCACCAGTTATTTGTATAGCCACTCTCACTCTCATCTAATCTTTCCTTTCCTGATTACATAGGTCCACACACAAAATGAGAACAGTAAATCAAACGAACCATTAGGCAGGCTTGTGTTGGTGCGATGACAGCGAGATCTGGAGCAGCACAGGCCCACTCCTATGAAGAAGGGTCGTGGAGTTCTCGAGCAGCTTTAGTAATCATCATCTGACCAAATGAGCAATACTGAGAGCCCTCGGTGGAAACTGGCTGTCAGCTGGTGAACACCCAGGGAGGTGGTAGATTTGGCATCCAAAGCTTCACATGTGTCACACCATGAGGTCTGTCCATACTACCGCATTAACAAAACCAGTGCAGACCAGAGCTATTTAATCTCATCACATCATTAAGCACTGAGGTGAAAATGAGAAGTATGGGTACAGAGCCCCTACTAAGGTAAGTTTGAACACACAGTTTCATTTCTCTGGTTTTTAGTTTCCTGACTGAAAACATAAAAGGTTTTATTAGATAGAAAAGCAAGGTATTGCTTAGGAAAGGTGTACTTGGCCCAACTGGAATGACAAAAGGATTACTTAAAATGTTTGTGACTCATGACAGTTCAGTAACTTCTCATGAATGCTACGGAATTTCAGAGAGGTTGAAAGGCTTGTCCAGGTGCGACAGGAACAATAAGTCAGTTGTTGCAGAGCTGCTGGCTTCAATGGAGGCCACGGCGCTGAGGAGCCCATGCACGGCATAGAAGGGGCTGCCAGCAACTCCCCACAGACCAGTCATATTCAGACAACAAGTTATAAATGTAAGCATTTACTTCTCTCTCCATGCTTAGCTTGCCTCCATGGTAAAATTTATAAGCATGCAGCATGTAACTAAGTCAGCATGGTTCCTCTTCAGGAGCAAGCATAAGAACCCAGGTTAATCCATAATCATCTAAGTTCTCATCTAAACAGTAACTCACTGCTTCTCCTCTTCCAGACCTTCTAAAAAGATGCTTATTCCAGAAGAAATATATCTACACGGATCTGTACACATAGACCAGTACAGGCAGGCTGGCTTAAATTTAAACTTCATCCACTTTCCTGTGACTTTTTCACTCTACGAGTAGCTTTACAGTGAGAAATAAAAGTTTATTCTCTTTTAACACTCTGGAGACCCACTCATTTCCACAGGTCTCACACAACACTCTAGAGAAAGTTTTTAAATGTGTTTTATACTACCCTGATATTCAGCATCCTTTTGTAAAGCAGAAATCAGAGCAGCATAAAGAACTTTTAAAATCCCCCTCTCTACACATACACTTGTTTAACTTCATTCATCTTCAGCTTTCAAGAAAATACACTATTATCCCTTAATTACAAATGATGTTCAGTCCTTAAAATAGGGAACCCCCAACAGATATTTGGAAGACAAAACTTAACACCCAACACTTTCTAAGAGACACAGTATGACCCAAGCAACCAGGCTCCAACAACTGCAGGCCAGCAGCACGCTTGCAGCACCCGGGAGCAACCTGGCTTTGGCTCCGTGCCTCACTACACACCTGAGACATGCAACCGCTGCAGTGTGATGCTCATCCTTACTACGAGACAGACGTTATGATTTCTGTAGTGTAATGGATTTCTGAAATGGACAGCAAATGATCAACTAGAGGCTTAATTTATTAGCTATACAAGATTCTCAGGGCCATGAAATGAGACGAAAACCACCAATCCAGCAGACTCTTCAGGCTCCAACCACAGTTCACATTAAATTTGCAGAAATCCAATTTCCGTCTACAGTTTAACAGCTAATTTCTTAACATTACAACCATTAAAAAATAAGCAGAGACCTTACTGCCCTACTCTGCTGTCATACTGTGTGTTTGCACACATGCACACGTGTGTGGATATAAAAGCCAACTGTTTGGATTTAAAGAATACTTCTTGAATGCAAATTACCATCTCTGTCTCCTACATAGTAAAAATCTTCATAGGAAAACTTTCCAAGCTGTGTAGAAAGTAGCTATTGTCAGAAGCATAACTGCATAAGTTGGGTACTTCCCACTCAGCTGATCTGACCCATGCATTCATTTTCTCCATCATTATTCATGCCTATACTGTTAAAAAAAAAAAAA
>VXAA01005226.1:236272-248278 GCA_013399115.1 Anseranas semipalmata | reverse complement strand
AAAAAAAAAAAAAGAATATGACCATATCTTTCTCAGTTTGTGCAGAATCAAAAGGATTTTTTTACCAAAAAGGAAAAAAGAGCAACAGAACTTAAGCACGTTTCATTTTAATCTAATGGGAATAAAAATCCTTGTCTTCACACACACACACACCTTAAAAGACCCAGAATAATCTAGGATTGGCCCTAAAAGCTCAAGAGCTTCCTAGCTCAAGACCTTCCTTACTCCCACTGCAGCCTTATGGTAGACAGCCCACAGAGCTGCCTGCTGAGGACTCAGCCAGGCTCTGGAACAGCAGACAGAAAGGATAAGGAGGAGGGAGGAAAAAAGAAAGAAATAAAAAGCACAGAGTTACAGTTCTGGGAGAATGGACATTATGTGTGGCTCCTGACCTGCAGGACAATCCGAGTTGCAAGAGGGCTTCACCATTCCCCCCGAAAAGATGCAAAGGTTGTTAAAGAACATGTTATGGTCCTGCCCTGTCACCAGCTAGAGATTTTACACCTGGTTGGACAATCTATTATATAAAAATAAGTACATATTAACTCTTCAGGAGGAACGAGGTGTTACTGAGGAATATTTACCCGATGACTGTGCAATTATATATCACTTTTCCCTTTGTCAGAGCCAGTAATAAATTATGTTACAGCCCAGCAATATTCTAGCTCAATTCCATACCGCTGGCAGACTAAGCTTGTGTGGCAAGTCTGGGGGGGGGGGAATAAGTAAATAAATAAAAATACATAATTATGCATCACATAGATTTGCACTACTGAACTAAAATACTAGGGATCACCAACTCCCTCTCCTAGGTTTATTTTGCAGAAGAGACTTTGGCCAAATAAACTTGACAGTACTTTCCCCTGCCCCTGTTGGGCCTCCTAACACTTTCTCCTTCTGCTTTATTGCTCCTTCCTCCTCCTTCATTTAACCTTATTCTACCGTTGTCAAAAGTTTTAAGGAATGTGAACGATTTTTCAGACATTTCTTTGCTATGCCAAGTCCTGCCTTTCGCTACCCGCCTTAGCATCCCCCACAGCCTCCCTGAGCTACACACCATTCTTTCAGGAATGGCATTTTCTGTTGACAGTGCCAGAGGCCAGGAAGGCTCCCAGCAGTACAGCTCCAGCAAAGAGACTGAAAACGAACAATCTTGGGTTTTGCAAGAGAAGATAAAGAAGTCCAAGACATGGTTTTACACAGAAGAATAAAAAATGCCGCTGGCACTGGCTATTTCGAAATAGAAGAAAAAACACAAGCTTTTCCCCTTCCAAAAGGGCAGGTAGCACACAATGGCATTCATGCACCTGCTCCTCTTACCTACACAAAAATACACTGTAAAGAAGGAAAAGATATTACACTATGAAATTCCTACACCCACAGATGTCAAATAATGCTCCAGCAATTCTGCCCTATTACTGTAGAAACTAACAGTGAGGCCAAACGCTACAATTTCTGCTGGTTCTTCCCAATACACTCTTGCTCTTCATTTGACAGCTGCACAATGCAAGCCATTGACAACTGCAGAGAGATGCCACTTTTTGTCAGAAATAGTTTAAAAGAATGATTGCAGAAAGATGCATTATTTTATGCGAAAGTTTCAGCAACTCAATCTCCTTGAGTACAACGTTAACAATGTGGAAACTGCTCTTCCCAAGACAAATACATTGTTGCTCTACTAAGACAAAATCAGGGAAAGTCCTTCTCAAGCACAGTTATCCTGCTTCAATAGCATACCAGTGAGAAAGAAGTGGACAACTTCTTCCCTTACAGTATCCAAATTATTCTGCAAATAGCAAAAGCCTTTGCAATTATCGCATTACCCTCAACTTTCACCACTTTCCTGTATTTGTCAACGGGACCAGATGTAGCTGAATGCCAGTGTTAGGCCTTAGAAAGGAAAAAGTAACTTTGTGGATATTTTAATGGCCTGCATCAACTTCTCATAAAATTCAAGGAAGGCATCCTCCTTTCTTTGAGCTCATTTTTTCATTTAACCCTGTTAAGTGCTAAACTGTGAACACATGGCCTGATTGTCTGCACAAAGAGGTTACACGCTGCCCACAACTGAAAAGGCAACATTTACAGCACTGTGTATCTGAGATAATTCTTTCTGCTTCTTCTAAAGGACAAACTCAATCCACCACTAGATTGAATAGTGTTTAGTCAGCAGAAGGAACTGAGTCACACCAACAATTCAGGATTATTTAATTAACATTTATATTAGGAATATTATGGCAAAATACTACCAGCTTTCATTGTATGTGACCAACACAACCCCCTGCACAGCTGTCTCCATTAAGCCAGCAAAGAGTTATAGAGTAAGTTCTTCTTTTGTAAAATAAACTAAGATTTTTCAGTTTTAAGTTTAGATACCTAGACACAAGATCACTATGAAAACAAAACAGAAAATTCTTGAAAGTGAACATAATATTTTTTCAATTAAATCACATTGTTACTTCATTATTTTCACCTATGGACAACCTTTAGCAACACACACAGGCTACTGACCAAAAGACAATGCAGTTGCCTACAGAATTGCTGGAACAGGCAACTCTTTTTCAGTAAGGACAGAGACGGTGGTCCCTCACAAAAATCCAGACAGTTCCAGAGAGTCCCTTAGTACATTCCTTCAAGAGGTTGTTCTGTCAGGGGCTCAGCAACACTTTAAAGCCAACTTTGTTCACATCTGTTGACAAAGTGCCTTCTAAAAAGCCCCTTTCTTTGACTTCATGTTCATGAGGCTTGGTGCCAGCATCAGATTAAGAAATGAATACAAACAATAGCAGGTATCTCCAACTGAATTCAACCATCGAATGCTGTTCTCTTTGCCTTCAGCATACACTAGAAGAGTTCCAGATTTTTTACCTATAGTTAATACCTAGATTTATTCAATAAAATACTGGACAGTTTGACCTACACGGAGCTGCCCTGAGCTCCTCCTACTGCTAAGGAGGAGCTCCTCTACCACTCCTACCACTTTTCAGTAGATTGAGCAGAGAACATCTTCCATCTATTCTTTTTAGACACAGGTAGAACTAAACTGCTCAGTTTGAGCTGATTCAGCTTGAGGCACTATAGCTACAGCAGTAACTTCATATTACAATTTTAAAAAACAGTAGGAGAGAACAAGAGTTCTCACTGCTTGTGCATACCATCCGTGCTTTCCCCAGGAAAGGCAAATTGCCAGCTTTCATTCAGAAAATAGCTTGCAAATATATCCCTTGATGTCTAGATTCTGCCTACTATCACTCCTTGAATATTTAACTCAACTTTGTGAAGATGCTCAAAAAAATCTCCAAGTTTCTAACTGACTCAGGTTATCAACAGAGAACATACCCATGCCTTGCTCCCACTTGTAGCTTCTCCATAAAACAGGTAAAGATCAAGTACCCATGCTGACCTCACTAGATTTATCTGTTCCTTTTAATAACTACTATTGATTACAAGATCTTGCTGCAGCTCTCACAAGCCAATAGAATTACAACCCATTACTCTTTTTCAATGGTAACACTTGTCAAAACAACAGATCCAGATTCATTTTTCAACAAGATACTTTTCTCCCAAGGATTCTCTTAAAGTAGTGTCTTTTGTCTCATTCAGTATGCATGTGAAATAGCAACAGACTTGGACTAGGATGCTTAGAACACACAATTCTCTTTCCCTTTGGCTAATACTGATAAAGCAATTACACATCTCAGAAACTGAATCTGTAGCAGAATACACTGGGCCTATCCAGGTAGCAACTACCACCTGAACTCAGGTGTAGGACACCAACAGTCTGATAACTGCACTGACTTGGGCTTCCCATTTCCAAACGGAACTAAAACTACTGTTTTCCTAAATGACTCCAAATTGCTTGCCTGGGAGGCTACCTCCCTTTTCAATCCACATCGCCACAGCTGGAGTCTCTTTGTTACAGAGGAGACAGCCAGGGACAAGACATTCTCTAAAGGGGGCCCTCCGCTCTGAATTTCAATAGAATCAAGAAAGAAAAGCCTCAAGACAGGAAAGCAAGGCTTATCCCCTCAGTCAAGCTTATGGGGACCAGTGAACACAGTCAGAACAATTAGTTGTAAACAAAGGATCTGCAGGTTGATTTAGGTTTGATTTTTGTAGTCTAGTTTGGTGGTTCTCTATTTACCGATTTAGGTGATGGATGCTTGACTGCTTGCTTTCCCCCTTTTCTTCCCCCTTATGTCATCATACTTTCAATTTCAGAAAATCAGCACAGGTGCTTTTTTCAACCTTTATATATTATTTACACGTTAAATAAATTAATTCATGGTCAAAAAGCCACACTATCTCTAGAGTGAGGTGTTTAAATTTATAAAATTATTCAATTTGAAACATAACAAAAAATTCTTAAAACATACTCTTTTAATTTGAATTCACACACCACCACCGAACTGTGGATGCTTTGATCCCTCTGGCATATGGACCAGGAAATTAATTTACAATTCCAGTGCAAACAGCCCTAGACCATTTTACTTATGTGTTTGTTTTAAAATAGAACTTGAACTTCCAACTTGGATTTAAAATTATGTAGATTATTTTCTTCCCTTCTTTCTCTGCACACATCTCCTTTACCATAAAGTATTTTCTGAGTCATTTGCAGCTGCAGGGGATGCAGTCTTCAAAACCTCTGCCTTCCAAAATGCCATCCCAACACAGAGCAATGTCACTGACTCTTGTTGTTAAAAACAAACACACACTTTTCCAACAAGCTAACTTCCTACGGTAGCTGAAGGAAAAATAGCTGACTCTTGGCAGGTCAAGAAATAAAAGCCCAGGTCATTGCATATTATAAAAGTTTATAATAAAGTTATGTGTATATTATATCCTAAGGCAAAACCAAGAAACATAGACTGAAATTGCCAGCATTTTATACAGAGGGAAGAAGAGATGCAGAAGATTCAGTAAGACAAGTCCAAGTATGTCAGACAAGAAAGCCAGAACAGAGAGAGATGCTCAGACCAGCACAGGGCAGAAGTTATGAATTTTTCCCTTTCCAAATTTTCTACGTTGTTTTCCACAAATGCACTTCTGTAAAAATTTCACTTTAACAACAACATATGAAGATTAGTCTTTTCAAAAAAGACCTCATAGAAGTCTGACCTACTTCTAACATAAGCTACAGTTTTATACAAACCACCCTGGCACTTTTGTTCAAGATGTGGGCTATTTTTCATATACTTATTCCTTCTTTTCTGGTCCTGGCATCAGCTATCAAATCTGTAATTGCTTGCCATAGATATGGTTAAAATTACATTAAGTGGTCCAAAGTGGGAAAGACCTTACATTTTCTTTCAGCTTTGTAGACTTTTTGGTTGGTTGGGTCTTCCCTCCCCCGCCCCCGACTTCTCTTAAGTAGTTAACAACCACCACCAAAAAAAAAGCTCTCATTTGTTTTAATTTTCTGCTTTTTTTCTTTTTATTCAGGAAAGTAAGATTAAACTCAACAAGAAACTTTTATGCATAGCTATAGGAGAAGAGATTATAGACCTACACTAAATACAGATCAGACTTAGACCCCAGATCTAGACCTGAATTTTGCAAGTTTGGTTAGCAGAAGGGATGTCAGCGTATGTGTGAAGAGGGATAGTGGGAAGTGGGGTGAAAAGGTTGATAGGAGGAATGCACTTGAACCATAGGGGGTAGAACTTCAACAGCTGAGTGCCCTGGTGCTTGAAGGAAGGAAACAAAATAGAAAATCTGAGGAAAAAAAAAAAAAGGCCCATACTCTAGCATTTTAAAAACCCAGCAACCAAATGGTACATCCTTTCCAGAATGTAAAGACCAGTACTTATGTTTGGGGAATTTTTTTTTTTAGTTGGTTTGGCTCAGAGTTAGTGAAAGAGTTTATCCAAAAGTCCATGCACTGAGCCAGCACTTATCAGGTTTCAATTTCCAGCTGAAGCCACGACTGTTGCTATGAAAACTAATGTGCAATTGTATTCCAGAAAGCAAAGCAATGGAAAAGACTATATTGGAATGTAACAAATATATGCATTGGCACTAACAGTAAAAATTGTATCATACCAACCTGTGTCATAACCATTTTTCTCATCTTATTATTAGAGAAGAAATGTGCTAACCAACTGTATTCTCTGGCCAGAGGGCATTATGTGAATATTTATAAATTCCTCACCGCCTTACCTCCATAGATTATTCTCTCTGCTAAAATACAAAACAGCATTTTAAAGAGTCACCCCCACTGCAGTCACTCCAATACGATTGAACAGCCTATACAACAGATTGCCAGTCTAGCCAGACAAAATCCTAAACTGTTCACGTGAAGCACCTTAGCCAAGACCCATGCAGCCCTGACACTTCTGCTGGACTATGCAATCCATGCATGCTGGCTGAAGAGAAAGAAAAATAGGTAAGTAATATTTTCACTGACTACAAATTCAAGCACCAGAATTTACCAGAATATATTAAGAATATTTAGTTAGCTAAGATAGTTCTATATCCCTGGAAGAACAGGTTAAACCATCCACATTTTGTAGAAGTTTACTGACACATTGGTTTTACTAAGCTTTTTCCATCACTCCAAAACACAGCAAAAGTTGTTTAAAATAAATTATTAAAAAACTACAATCATTCTCCTGTTTTCAGATCTTTTATGCATATCCTGTTACTACATAAAAGATCGAGTCAACATCAGAAGAAACAGATACAGGCTCCAAGTCAGCAAACAAAGACACAAAATATATACTTTACTTTCAGCATGTGCACCATCACAGGAAAAGACAGCTACATGCTCAACTTCATGGAAGTTTCTAACCAACTAAACTTTTCAGAAGTTTCTAATAGACCAGGTTAGGAGCCCCAACTCTTCCCATTCTTCCCATCAAGCTGACAACAAGCTGTGAGGAAAACATTGTTTAACAGTGCCAGGCATCTAGTCCCAGGAACTGTACATGAAATTTCAATTGAAGATGGAAATGCTGACAGCATTATGTGAGCCTGTTGACATACCTTGCATATCCCTTTTTTAGTCTAACGTCAACGTTTTGAATGTGATTGATCTACAAGTTGCCAGCTTCGCACATTAAGGAAAAAAGGTCCATAAGGAGCATTTTGTTCATACTTACACAGACTCTGATTTACAAAAAGCTCTCAGAAATTAGAACATCTTGAAGCAAGCATTTTTCTGCTCTATTAAAGAATGAGAGTTTAAAGTCATCGCATCTCCAGAATCTGAAGTTCTCTTAGAAGCAGTGACCCATTCTCCCTTTCAGCTGAAGCAAGCTCAACAAAAAAGGTACATTTTATACTATTAGTATTCATATAGCTGCTAAAAAAATTACTTATTTACTGACAACACAATATTTCATAGAGCTTTACACTTCATATGCTTCCATAAAGCATGGAGCTAGAGACTTTGAAAGAACATAGGAGGTGATAGACACTGCAGTCCACAGCATTTCTTGCAAATCTTAAATAAAATTACTTAACTGAGTAATAACCTTGGGGATGTCTGGGAAAGAATTTAAGGACAGGACAAAGTTGGTGAAAACAGCAAGCTGGGATAAATAAGTAAATAAATATGGCAAAGACCGAAGAATAAACTACCACAGTAGGGTTGGGAAATATGCAGAAAGAACTGATGAGGAGAGTTTAACTTTCAGAAATAAAATTTAAAAAAAGAGAGAGAGAGAGAGAGAGAGAGAAGGAAGGCAGAAACAAAAGTCAAGAACATACAGCTAGGGCACAGCTATTATTTTGTAATAGATCTGCTTGGGAACGATTCTTTTCTTTTCTTTTTTCCTTTTTTTAATATTCTTTTCTCCCCCTTAGCCACTTTACTGAATATGCTGTTTCACAAACACTTTAAATCAACTTAACTCAACCTGAAAGGGGTAATCTTTCCTCTCAGCACTGACTGCTCGTTCCCACTCCCTCCCTTGTGCTAGTTCCTGTGGAGCTTTTCAGTGTTATTTTACTGTAAATGGGGCACAGCAGAAGCATCAGTAAGCAAAGTAGGCTTATGTCCTCAAACGCAGTAAGAATAGGTCACTTATCACATTTGCATAAGGTCTCCAAGTAGTATATTCAGCTTCCTCAAGAACTCCAAAGGATGCTCACTAGAAACACACCAAAGCGCGTTCATTTCCACATAGGCTAGAACGCTTTGCTGGGGGGATCCCTACCAGTAGTGGCTTCGAGGCTTCCTGATAGCATGGTGCAGTGCTGAACTGAGAAACAGCTCGTCCATCACTTCCGCACTCCCACAACCAACTTCCCCTCCTAGCAGCCACTCAAAACAAGTTCAAATCAAAAGACTCGCAATGGAAAACCGCCGTTAGGAGGAATATATTGATGCAGTTCCACGCGTCTGCGAACAAGCACCGTGTGAATCACTGTTCACCTTGCTCTTAACCACAAGCCATGTGCTTTACAAACCAATCCGCTCAGCAGCTTGAAAAATTAGTAGCTTACTGATTGGTACCACATACGTGGCACCTATCTGAGTGTATGCCGCTAACAGAGAAGTTTACCTCTGTCAGACCTGAAATGAAGAGAAAAGAAAACAATGTTAGCCATCCCCGTGGCTTATACTTCCCATTAATGATCCTCTTAAATGGTAAGAGTGATCACAAAAGCAAGGGAACTTGCAGAAAGGCTGCAACGTACCCTTTGGTCTCCCTTTCACATCTCACAACACTTGCAATAATGAAAGATGACACCTCAAAAACAAATCCTTGCAAATATCTTGATGCAAAAATGTGGATTGAAAGACAGCTCTGCAATTTTGTGATTGTTTTTCCATTCATCTCTTAAATGTGAATCTGTAACACCATAAGTATACAGCTTATTTTATGGTAAGTGTCACATCTATTATCACCTCTCATGATCTGTACTATCAAATGCCTGCCAACATACTGGCTTCTGCCAATTGCTTTTAGTTTCTTTCTCTCGTTTTCCAGTGTTATATTTGGAGAGAGGAAAAAAGGAGAAAAGAAGGTGACTGACTCAAGTAGAAGGAAAATAATCTGAAATCCTTTAAACAGTTGCTCTGTTAAATTGACACAAGTTTAACAACGTGTACTTGGCATGTTCCTCTTGCCACGAATACAAGAATCTTTTTCAAAAAAAAAAAAAAAAAAAACTCATTCAAAGCAGGGAAATCTTTTAAAGATACAGCACAGGCATGACTGAATGGTGGTTTGATGGCCGTTACAAAGCCACTTACCAGCCCTGCTCTAATTTCTAGTCACAAGTGTTCAAACAACAGTGACTTCATAACCATAAAACAACATCTTTTCAAAATCTCTTTTTTTATAGGATAAGGACTGAACAGGGAGGGAAACCTGACTGCCTCACTCTCCTTCAAAGCTGTACCTTCACAACAGTGCAGGGATGCAGCAGAGAAGAAAGCTTGCTAGACCTCAGCACAGCTGTGCAGAGAAATAAACCAGAAAAGACATTACTTTTGCCTTCTCTAAGGGTGCATGATGTTTTGTAGTCTCCAGGGTTCCTAAAATCCCATTACCTTCTACAAAGATTTTTTAATGCGAGGACATCCTGCACATTTGCACACAGCATGCCAAAGCAGGCTACTAAGCTTCACAGAAAATGATTTACTTCTAGAAAACTAAAAATCAAGAGATGGTGAAGTCAGAAATGAAGAGGAAAATCATACTTGATGGCCTCATCAAAGTCCCAAGCAAGTCCTTATCTGAAAGTCACAGAATTAGAAAATTTTGGTTGGCAATCTATTCAAAAAGCAGCCTGACACTGGAACAGGAGGGCGCTGCATATTAGCATAAGCACAGCAGAGCTCTGTGGAAAGCTTTTCCTAGTTACAGTAAAATCTACAGACAGTAAGCCTGCCAGTCCATCACATACCGAATCCATCTGAAGCATCAAAAGAAGAAATCCACACATCTTATTTGTGAACGTGAAAGCTCCGTTGTCTGTGTATCAACATGGAAAACATTAGATCATAATCCAACATCACTTTGTAGGCTGGACACTGTGAGAAAGAAAGTCTATGGGCCCAAACCATAAAATCAAAGAGGTTTCTATTAGGTAGAAAAAAACAAAGAGCGGAAGGAAGGGCGGAGCGCTACGTTACTCTTGATCTGCAATTTGCTGCAGAACGGTATTGCTGTCAGGAAGTACAGTGCACACAGCAGTGTTTCAGCAAGAGTTGCACCTTTATAATGCCGCACAGCTTCTACATAAGTTCTTTTTAGGTGGCTACTAGGGTGAAGGGGCATAAAATCACTTCTCTTAGGACAGCGTCTGCAATCTGTTGCACCTCAACAGTGAGAAAACAGAAGTATTCGCTTTTAAGTACACAGAGGGTCAGGGTATCTCTTTATATAATGATGACTACTTAATCATAGATACTTTCAGTGACCATGTAAGACTGTTACAGAATAAGTAGGCAAGAAGAATTTTTCCTATCCACTCAAAATCCATTTGAATTGCACATCTGTTAAGTTTTTCCTGGCATGTGTAGAACACTAGGAAAAAGAAACAAAACAGTAAGGAAATAAACCTGCCCATTATTCCCCCTCCATATTCTTTATAAAAAAAAAAAACCTTCAGACAATGACACTTACACCTAAGTTACAAGCTACAGAGAAGACAAGCACAGTGACTTTCAAACAGATTACAAGAGACAAAAGAAAACCAACTTCCCCTCTGCAACCTCCCCAGCATGAATAAATTGGCCATCAGGTACTCCTCTAAATTGTTCCATTCACGCTCGGATCCACACAGCAGTGGAAGCACTGACAGCAGTATCTTCCAATACCTGTTTTGCATCCCGTTGCTGTTTTAGCCATATTAATCTATTTTCTGAATGACGAGTTTTTAAAGTTGCTGCAGTACTTTTAACAGCTTTATGAGATGTGTGCTGTGGATATTCTCCTGACAAGTACACAAGAGGGACTTTAACCAGCAGTCACCACTGCTCTTCCTCCTCCTTATCTAGTTACTGGTCATCAGATTAGATGCCTACCACTTACACAGCTTCAGAAAAAGGAGGGGGGAAGGGGTAATTAAGGTAAGACAACCTTCAAAGAGAGCAAACTTGCGGCTCTAACTGAAAGAACTTTTTGAAAACTAAAACGTATTTTTTTTACCGTGTAATATTCCGCATACGTCACTCAATCCAGCAGGAACGACACAGAAAGAATGGAACTGACGAACAATGAATGATCCATAAATGCCTACAAGATTATATAACAGAGGATGAGATGGCACACGTGTGTTTGTGCATTTGGGGGAAAAGGAGGAGAAAGAGCTAAGAGGAAGAGGAGGAATCAACGTCCTCAGACACAAACACAGGGCTCTGTACAGTTCTTACTCAATTTCCCCCTCTTCCCAAAAGATAAATATTTTAACAGGGGGCAACCAGGCAGCCAAGGAACAACAGCAAAAGAAAAATCACTTGCTTATGAACGTGCTTCAAAACATCCCTTGCTGAAATTGCACCATAAATGCATCATGAAATACAGCTTACAGGCAACCATGTTTATACTAAAGCAATTAACACACGGTACATTTCCTGCACTATTATTATCGTTGGCACTCTCAATGTGTTTGTTGCACATTTTGAGCTTTGGCAGGTTAAGAGGTATTCCTATAAAGTTAACAATAAAACATCGCTGATTTGAAATATACTCACTGTTATTTTTCAGGAACTCCTATATTTACTTTATACCATTCTCAGGGGAGAGCTGGACAGTTGCATTAGTTCTGCAAGGAAAAGATATTCAAAATAAACTTTGTAAAGGCTTCGAGCCAAGAAAACTCAAACCCTCACTTCTCGGATCCGCTACCCACCCGCTCTGCAAGGCAGCGCGCCGTGGCTTCGCGTACCCGCCACCCACCTTTCGGAGCAGCCGTGCCACCCGAAATTCATCAGCGCTTTGATCGCTTTTACTGCTAGGAGCGCAAACTTAGGAAAAGGCCCCCCCCCCACCCCCCCCCGCCATCGAAAGATGCTGGATGCCAAGAAAAGGAGGAGGAGGAGGGCCGGGG
>VXAA01005226.1:215635-235239 GCA_013399115.1 Anseranas semipalmata | reverse complement strand
ATTTTATTTTATTTTAGTATCGCTGCTTTTCTTCCAAGAGAGCCGATCGGCCGCACGGCTGCCTCTTGGGGACACGTATAATTCCCCTCCGGACGGGGGAGCCGAGCCCGGGACGCCCCGGCCCGACCGGGAGAGGGCGGTAGCGGCCACGCTCCGCCGCCGCCCCGGCGCTGCCCCAGCGGCTTCCCCGCGGCCGGGAGCTCGGACGCCCCCCAGGGCCTTGAGAAGCGGTGCGCGGCTCCCTGCCGCGTGGCTGTCACTCGCTGCGAAGGCGGAATAGCGGATCCCCGCTTCTGGTTCGCAGTCTCCCGAAGAGAAAAGCTCCCCCAGTCACTAAGCGTTTGTTTTTCTTTTTTCTTTTTTCTTTTTTTTTTAATGCCTTAACCCACAGCTACTGTGTGGACTATACATGGTACATGACACTACAAGCCATCAAATCTTATTTTCTAATATTGCTGACAGTAAGCTCTTTTTTTCCAAAGTCCAAGTGATGTTTCTTTACATTTGTAATGTTCCTGTACATTTCACTTTGGTAAGAACTGATAGCATAGCAATGAAGCCTTACTGTTGCACTGCAACTTCTGCTCTCTGCCATAACAAAATTTGTTGTTGGTGAACTATTACATGACATATGAAGGCAAAAACTTGCAAAACTGCTGGCTCTAATCTTGCAAACAATTGTGTATGAGAGTAGCTTTCTGCAGGTTAATAATCCCCAGTGATTTCCTATGAAACCACCCTCCTGCAACAGCCGGGCCCTCAGACCACAATAGTGTGGTGAGATATCAGCTGACTTTCCTGAGGCTCGTTGCCCTGAAAGCACCGCAGTCACTCACGGGGGCTTTACATCCCACAGAAGTGGTGGGGACTTTCCAGAACAGGAAGCGGACTTTGGGTCTCCCCTTAGGCTGCAATGCACCGTGCCAGCGACACACGAGATCTGAGCAAATACTTCTGTGTGAGGCAGAAAATGAAATGACTCACCTGAGTCACGCATTACTGTATTTATAGGACTGGAGCACAGACTCTACCAAGTGACTGAGAGTGCACCTCAACAGCATGGAAGCCCCTTATTGCCTGCTCACCCCCTCTCCAGCACCTTGCATGCTGGGGAGCAGCGCAGGTGAGAGCAGTGAGAACTGAGGGAGCTGGGGCAGGGAGCAGCAGGGCGCTGCATGACATCTGCAGCTTCTCCATGGCAGGAATTCCCCACAATCAAGGGACATTTCCTTAAAGCCGTTGAGTTTTGACACCTCTTCCGATGGTAAAATTCACGGAGAAGCTAGACTGAGTACATGGCACTGGAATGTGTTGGTTCCTGTGTTTAATATACATTTCAAAGCACCTTTTTACACTGCTTTATTAAGGCAGAACTCCAAAACTGAAAACATGAGGTCCATAGAGATATAATTCTTATTATATGAAGCCACTTATCAAACCATCTCGAGAGTTTCTTATGGCTATATGTGGTTTATTGAAAGAAGAACAACAGCAACGACAAGTAAATGGCTGTTCAGTTGGCAGCTGAACTATTTTTGTAATACCGAGACTTTTTCTGTGTGTGTGTGTACCTGCATTGTGGTGCTTGAAACAAAAGCAGGAAGTGTTTACAACTTAGAAAAGGGCATTGTAAACATAACATGGGATGTGCAAGAAAGATTTGTTTACCTCATTTTCCACTATTAGTGCAGGACCAGTTTCCCAGTATGTTTACTTGGGGGGTTGGCTTCAGTGGTGAAGATGAGCACACATATATGTGGTGGTAGGAAGGATGCTTGGAAGGATATTAAGAATGAACACTATTTTAAATGCAAAATTTTTATCACCACATTTTTTATTTTCCTCTTTTGTCTCTCAGGCTCAACAGTGAAAATCATTAAAATTGATTTCAGCTGTATATTACCACAATAGTTGAACTTTAAATGGGGTAGGAGAATGTTTGTTTAACAATGCTATTGTTATTCAATTTAGAAGAAAATCTTGAAAAAAAATCTACTAGTTTCTGGGGACAAATGTAAGCACACTGATCTATTGCAACATTCATGAGAGAGAGCAAATGAGAAACCTGGAGAGCGTAGTCCAGTGAAGCCCCATGTCTATCCATAGACTGTATTGCAAGTATTGAACCAGCAGTAGGACTATTTCTGTTCTCCAAAGACTTTCCTTGGAATACATATGTACAGAAGTGCTTGGCTGCTATGGCTATTTCCTAATTTATTTAACAGTAGTCCCTTTTATGGTGTCTGCTACCAAAACGTGTGTTATCATTACAACTGCTGCTTTTCATATTGGAATTGTTCTTACGTGGTGTGTGTAAGATGCTTGCTAAATAATTCTAGAAAGCCAGAAGAGGGAGCGCAGGAACAGAAAACACCAAGAATTAAGCATTTTAATTTGTGTGGTTATTTCAGCTACAACCTTAAAAATAAATAAACAAATAAACTAATAAACTATCAAAAGAAAAAAAAAAAAAAGAAAAAAAAAAACTTTCCAGGAAGAACTCCTGTCCTCCTGTCCTGCTTGGCTCTGCTGATAACATGGCCCTGTCAGTATGTTCCAGTAGGTGCTACTCACCTGTTGAAACCTGGCCTGGAGAAATCTCAGTTTGACTATCCCAAAACTGTAGAGAGCACCAGAGCCATTAATCACTTTTGACACTGAAAACCTTAGATCCTGAGATGAAAGAGCTCCTGACAATTTTTGAAGAAGTGTGGTTTTGTCATAGTATTTCTGGCAAAAGCCTTCCGGAGGCACTGATTATTCAATATAGCTTTTGTTACATCCGCTCGCAAAGATGGTTGGATTTTATTGTGCTTATGGGTTTTATGAATTGTCCTTAATAATACTAGTCTTTTAATTGTATATAATACAATTACTACAGAATCTTATTTGTAACCATTAAAGCCTACCAAAGTGCCAGTTGTGATACAGAAACAAAATACAGGGGTATTGTTGCATTTTGACTTTTTAGAAGTCACAGATAAATTTCTCTTTATTTTGACAATGCTAGCTATCTCTTGTGTTTGAGTGAAAACATTTATGTGTGCATGCACGTGTGCATGTATAGCCTGTTAGATATTTCTAAATAGGTCCTGAAGATCTGGCCTAAATTCACAAACAATGACATCGATAAAAATGGACTGTATCAGAAACTTCAAGCTCATTTTTTTATGCTGCAATATCCTTGCAGATCTCCATACTCCAGTCCCTAAATTATAGTTGTCAGCTTGCTTTTATAGACACAGATATGTATGAATTTTATATTCATATATACATAGATGTGAACGTCTAGTGAACGGCATTCAAACAAGGTCACTATGACATGGGGGTTATTATGACTCGGTTTTAGTATATCTATTCAAACTGTAAATCTGCTGCTGTATATACAGTTGTATATAACATACATGGAAAAGAAGACAGCCTTTGCAGGATAGCTGGCTTAATGAAGAAATAAATACATCTCATATAAGACATGTTTAACCTGTGAACGACCCCACTCTAATGAGTAGTTTAGGTCTTTTTATGGACTCGTTTTCATCTCATCTGGACATAGATTTACAATAAAATAAATTGTTAAAAGTTATGATTGGAAAATAATAATATTTATAGTCATCACACCAATTATGAAATCCAAGCATAAAAAAGCAGGAAAATGAAGAGGTCAAGGATGGCTCTCAGAGTTTTCATGCCATTAACCTATTGTACTTCTATAAAGAAAAACACATCTTTACAAACTGTTTTTACTGCCATTTACTTTCTGTTCTATACTTTAGCATGCTTATGAAGGACCTCTTCAGGAGTTTGTGAACAATAAAGTCTAGAAGCAATTTCGTTACATTGTTTGAAGGAGAAAAACTTGGGAAGAGCTAAAAGCTTGACAAGTTTAAAAAACAGACAAACAGCAATGTGTTGTTGAAGCTTAGCAAGCTGCAGATGGAAACAGCTTCTGTCCTGCTGCAGTGAAAACAGCTATTCATTAAAGCTGCCCAGTGGCTGTCATAAGCTGGTCCTAACCATAAATGTTTAAATCAAACTAGGCATTTTGCTGATACTGTGGTCCAAGCTAAATTTCACTTTTTTAACTTTAAGCAGGAATTCAAGGGAGTTAGACAATCTGCAGCATGGAACAACTGCAGTGGTACTTCGTAGCTTTATCGTTTATTTATTCCAAGTAGACTCACTGATTTTGATAAGAAGTTCTGCACATTCATTTAAGCACCAAGGAACCTGCACCGTTCTCACCATGGTCACTCCTGAATGTTCAGCAGAGCAATTTAACAGAGACAAAAGCTTACCACAGCATTGCTACCAACAGGAGGAGTGACCAAGTAAGCGTGGTTTTCACCTTCCATTCCCAGAACTCAATTCACCACTCATGGAAATAAGCAGAAATCTCTCTGTCGATAGTAACAGCAACTTGACCACCCTCAAATAATGAAGACAAGCGGTTGGTGCTTGAGATAGGGATGGGGCACTTGATCAACCATCTTAGGTTCTGGACCATGACTTTCCACTGCACACCTTACCAAGAGAAGATGGACAACAGTGCCACAGAGCAGGGCACGCTGCTTGCTGCCTGCACCTGATCGCTGGCAGGGGGGTTGCCCCTCGTCCTGTGTAACACCGGCAGTTTGTCAACAATGATTGAAGATTGTTTAGCAGAGATGACAAGAGAGCTTGAGTCCTTTGCAGCTCCGAGTTCAGATTCCCTGCAGGATTTTGCTGAAAGGAGAACAACTGAAAGAAGTCCTTGGAGAAGACAGCAGAGGAATTCTAATTACCTTTCCAAGACATAACAGAGTTGTTTGCTGCATGCCATATCTCTTTTCCACCACACAGTGACATTCCTTACATCTGTCGTCAGATCAACGTCTTATAATAAAACCTCCTACTTGTTTCAACCATATTTAAGGATCAGTATCTTTTCTATGCATTTTGTTTTCCTCTATTTGAAATGATGGAGCTGGGCAGTAAGGGAACTGGGACTCTTGAGTTTTGACTCAACCATGAGCCCTTAATCCACCATACAACTGTGGGTGATCTGTATCAGCTTCTGGAATGCATTTCCTACCCTGGCTCTTTCTTTGTGTTCCTTTTGTTCTATATTTTTTTAACTTTGTTAGTTTAAACTATAAGTTCTCCAGGACAGATATTTTTTTTCTCTGTGTTTGTAGATAACATATATTTCAGCTCCAATTTCGTTTACGGTCTCCTGATACAACTGCAGTACAGTTATTATTAATAATCCTAGCCTTGTGGAGAAACTCACCACATTTTGATTTACCCAGTTTGCCATCTTGTTTGGTATGTAGATAATAACATCACTGGACAGTGCACAAACCATAGAAAACTTAAATGTGAAGAGGCACAAAACTTAAGGGCTGCTCACCCCTTCAACAGGCTGCAAACCTTTAACATTCACTAGATTTTTAGTCACCTTGCGTTCTACACAGGTTAGTATTTTATAAAAGTGGCCTATTTTAATCAATTGAGCAGCTGTGTTGTATGTGCAGTTGAGGTTTGAAGGATGCTGAGCCACATCACATACCACTACAGATCTTTGATTTTAAAGAACAGTTCCATTCTTTCTGGGATGTTTCAGCAGCAGTGTTATTTATATTGCAATAGGCTACAGAGACTTCGGATAGCAAGAAAGCTCAACACTGCACAAACTCATGGCAAATGCCATCCCTTCTCCTAAACACAGACTTTAACACAGGGAAAACAAGCACGTACAGAGAGTGCAATAGAAGTAACACAACATCCTTCTCCAGCAACAGCATAGCGCGATTCACTATCAGTCAGGGTCAAATCCTCCTGTCCCAGATTGAAGCACAAAAAATACCGCTTCACTAGTAAACCCTCCCAAGGACTCACTCACAAGTCTTACAACAGATTTGTGACTTTCTTGCTGCAAATAACAGACTGTTCTTTCTATCATCCGTTTTAATCCTTTCATAATATTAATTGACAAACAGTAATTGCTGGCAGCAAAGTAGCAATGAAGAGTACAAGCTAACTGCTCAGAGGTGTGCTGGATGCCCACTTTCCTAATAGGGTGATTGGCTTCAAATGCTTCACTGAATGAACTCACATGAGCAAGTGACACTCCAGCAGCTGCAGAAGCGGTACAAATGCACTCATGAATGCATTTCAGCATTTGCACTTAGCCTTTTCCTCTTCTGCATTTATTATTCCATTATTAAGGAAAGTCACTTTGCCTATAACATATTTTGTTCTGCTGTCATACCTTATTTTGCACATTTCTTGAGAAGTGCAGTCTTCATGGCTAAATACAACTGTCCATGCCAAAAATACCTGTGAGGCTTCAGCGCTGGTTACAAAGAACTCTTCTAAACATCCTAACCCTTAAACACATATTCTTTAGCACGATATCCTAAATAGCATTCATTTAGGACAAACATACACAAAAATTGGGCCGCAGTTTTCGAAACAACCCACTTCAGTGTATGTGACTCTTCAGAGAAATTACAGGCTGTAAATAATATGTTTGATTCACATTATTGTTGGACTGCAGATTGATTTACAGGAACTTTGAAGAGCTGAGGCAAAGATCATGTAGGTAACATCCTGTCATATTATAACCCCATAGGGGTGATTCACCATTCTCACACCTCCCTGTTTCAATGTGTTTCTCTTAGGTACTTACATCATCCATTTTTCATGCCTCCTTTTAGCTTTTCCTTTTTGCCATCCTCACCTTATTCAATAGCTCAGTGCACTGTCTGCTTCTCAGTGTCAAGGCCTTGAGGACGTTATGGCCTTCACATATGTTTTTCATTGCTAACACGTGGGCACTGCATCGCATTTCTCCTATTTATGATTTTTAAAGACATTTCACCTCTGGGAAACATGATCTTTCCCCCCCAGCCTTTCCTTCTCCAAACAGGGCCATGGTTTGGAAATTGGAAGACATAGGATTTAAAAAGACAAATGCTGTTATTCGAAAAAGCTGTGGCACGTGGCTTGCCAACATGAGGAAACCATGGTGCAGTAAAGAAGTGCCAGTGGCAGCTGGGGATGCAGGACATGTGAAGGTGCCCCGTGAGTACCTCAGTGCCACCTGGCCAGCCCTCTGCCTCTCGCTCAGCCCACAATAAAAAGCCCACCTTAGGAAATGGTTGGAAATGGCTCAGGCACAGCAAACTAACTTTTCCATGTGGTTAGGTCCCCAACACCTCGCTGAGCTTGGTCAGACTAGTTTCAAACATGAGAGCAGTAGGAAATCAGAGGCTGATCCTCACCAGCTGGATCTACCTCTGACTGGCCTTCTTAAGCAAAAAAAAAAAAAAGCAACATTTTGGGGCAGGTTCCCTTCCCAGATGATAGTGATAAGGGAGGAGGAGAGGACAAGGGTCGGGTAGGGCTCCATATGTCTCATGATTGAACGGCCTCAGTCCACAGCCTGGCATTTAAAGATAAACTGCAAACTGGTATTACAATAATGGGTGAGTTGCTGTGGCTCTGCAGCCAATTATCTTTGCTGCGGAGCTGGTAACCTGCAGCAAAAGGGCAAGGCAGATGGCTGGAGGCTGCAGTCCCTGAGATGCCTCAGCCTGCATCAGCAGAGTGTGAATCCAAAATTTTCATTGGAGAGCAATCATTACTCTACGAATGTCACAAGTTCAGTTCCCAAGCCTAAAGTTAGAGGCAGGAGAGTGATTTATTTGCTGAAATGTGAAGTTCTGAGTCAACAAAAACTGTTCATATATTCATATCAAACTTGATGAATACTTTAGGTCAAAAAATGATTTCTTTTTAAAAAGTGGAAGTTTTTAACCTGGCATTTCTAAATGACAGAACAGCAAACCTCATGATCTTTCAAGACTGAAGCTGCCTAAAGTTCTTTAAAGCAAGGCAGAAAATGAAACATTTTATTCAACACAAAATAATAATAAAAAAGAATGCTTGGGAGCAGAAGGTCATTTTGATTGAAAATAAAACATTTTTTCAGATCAACTCAAAAATATTTAGAGCATGGGAAGTATTTTCCAGTTCAGCTAACAAATCAATGGACACTTTTACTTGAGTAGCTCTAATTCACACCCTTTTTAATGGCATAATATTCAAAGGATTGAGCACCTGCAGCTCCTATTCAGGTTGGACATTTAGTATTTATAAAGTCAATGGGAGCATCTGGATGTGCAGCAGTTGTGAAAAAATCAAGCCTTTCATTTGTCAGGAGTGCGTAAGCAGGGTTAGAAGTGCCCTAACTTCACACACCCCCACTTGGAAATGTTGTTGACTACTACAAAAGGATTACAATTCTCCTGCCTCACAGGGAGCCTACATTCCTGCCCCAGGATACAAGATGCCCCTGCTGACTTCCCACTCTAAATTGGGAAAAAAAATCAGTCCTCTTATGTCACAAGGACTAATTAGTCAATGTCTGCAAAGCTTTCTGAAGGTGAAAAGCCTATCTATGCTTTACCACGACAGATGGCTCTGGTTTTATTTTAAAGGTTTTCTTTAAAAAGGGCTGTTTTGTGGAAGCACTTACTCTCTTCACTGTCCAGTAGTGCAGACGATTCATTTTGGACTGGTGTACAGATGGAGGAACAGAATGGCAAAACTTCAGTTTCGGCTGTGAGCATTCAAAGAGAAGAAACTTTAATATTAATCAACCAGACTTGATCAACCAGAGTCCCCACCGTCTCTCAGTAGTGTAAAATATCATAAAATGCTGCCAGTTCTGCTTTCTCTTCTCATTACTGTCTCTGATAGTATTACAGAGTATCTTCCCAAAAGTAAATGAAGTGCAAGACCTATGGGGAATTGGATCGTCTCTGTGTCACTGAAAGTAGCTTACTATACTGTGTTCCCACACCTGTCCTCATGCCCTAGCAATTAGCGTCTTGCACAGATCCTTGAACATATGCTTGCTTTGTCATCCTGTGGAATATTCCACGACACTACACAAAGCAAGCTGTCAGAGGCTTTACTGAAAGCAATAATGACTAATGATTTATGATAAAATCAGCACTGTGATCCTCTGCTGAAAAAATTTGTGCGGCATAAGAACAACAAGAAGACTGCTCTCAAGCTTTTGTTAATTGGCTTATCAATTCTGATCCATTTCTCAGGAAATATAGTCTCATATACCAGCTGTGATATATGGAAGAACCCAGAGGAAAAGAGTACAACAAATACAAGCAGGATTTTGCAGGCTGAACTTGCTAAACATATCAAGCCTGCCCACCAGAACAGCAGTTTCAAAGGGACAATACTGTAGAGTCTGGATTACTCCTACGGACACCAGTGTAGTACATTCGTTGATAAAGAGTAAGATAAACCTCCTAAAGGAAGCGATGAAGATATTTCCTACTGGCAGAGTGAAATCTTTTTTTTTTTTAAGCTCATAAATAAGATAACTCATCCTCCCCCCTCAAACATGTTTTAGATGGTGCTGTTTTCTGGGAAACTTTTCTGGAAAATTTGCCCCTTCCCAGACTTTTAGGTTGGCTGAATTACAGAAAGCTTGAACATGCTAGGCATTATTTGATTTTCAGTTTGTTTTTCTTCCTTTCTCCCCCACAGTTTTTGTCCTTCTATATGGATATTAGGTATACACGTGTTGAGAACAGCTCTCAGTCCCTGCTGTACCATGGTGCTGGGCGCATTTCCTGGCATCTGGGGAGTGGCAGTTGACCTGACATGAACGTGACCTTGACTCCTGTTTGATTTCTCCCCTTTACATGGGGAGCGCTGGCAAGGAATTTAGCAGAGAAAGGATGAGGAACTTTCTCTGACAAGTATGAAGTAAGCAGCCCTATCACATCAGGCCACCTATTTGGAGATGCATTTGGTCTTGCTGCTCCTGCTGCAGAGACTCTCTGCTTTGTCTCAGCTAGAAGCTGGACTCTTCTGGCTTCTTCATTTCTTTTGATGAATGCTCATCCTCCTTAGTAGCAGGTAGGTTTTACCATGCCACAGGAGGGAGATTCTCAGGTGGTAGTCCCTAGTCTACACACTTCAATATCAGCTCACACTACAGGCATGGGTACTCAAGCCTTAGCCTGAAACACTTCTCTAGGCTGAGGATTTTTGTGTGGCTGAAATTTCCCCTGGACCTACCCAATTCCCTATTACTCCTAGTGAGAAATCAAGGCAGTTATTTGTTTGAAAAAATTACTGATCATCAAAAGAAACCTAACACATTTTGCTATGATTTCAACTGGATATGATCTATCACATAAGGTCTCTGTCTGTATCTTGTCCCGACGCTGGTTTTATTATCTACATCTTCCTCTACATTGTTAGCTTTGACTTCATGCTGTGTCCTGTATTGTTAGACAAATATTTCAGACATCACAGGTTTGGTGGTTGGTGGTTTTTGTTTGTTTGTTTGTTTGTTTGTTTTTGTTTTGTTTTGTTTTTGTTTTTGTTTTTGTTGTTTTTTTTTTTGTTTGTTTGTTTTTCTATTGGAAAGAGATATTAAAGCAGAGTCTGGTAGCTTTGACACAGTCGTTAATTTTCAGAGAATGTAACTAACTTGCATTTCCTTTAGCATAACAGAAATTAAACAACAACAAAAGCCAAGCTGATGGAATGAACAACTTTCTTCATCTGTATTTAGGCAAAAAGCTTTCTCTGTACCTTTTTCTTAGTGCTTGCTCCAACTGCATTGCTTGGCTTTTCCATCACTACTACTGTGATGTGTCATTCTTCATACGCTTAACTTTCCTCTAGTGAATGCCTCAATGTCATTCCTTCTTCTTGTATTGTTTACCCCCAGAAATCTCTGGATCACAAGGAATGAAGTAAGCCTGCTTACAGCTGGTCTAGTGCAACAATATTTATGGTTTTACTTCCCTGTAGCTGGTTCTCAGTGTTATAAAGATCTGTCTCATCTCTGAGGTGATTTAAACACCTTTCTGCTTCATTTTTTCCTTTCTCCTTTGTTGTGGGTTTTTCTCTGGAACTGCCAGTGAGAAAGGGCAAAGGACAGTTTCCAAAGAAGCATTGCAGTCTCCCAAAGCAGGAAATTAAATTTGACTCAGGAGTCCCCCAAAACAGATGAACCTCATTCTTTTGCAGTAGGATGACCCACTGTCTCGGTGGCATTATTCCCAGTCATGCCAGTTTTCCCTTTTGTTCATGCACGCTTCCCTAAATATAGTTGATCTCACTATTTTGTTCTCCATCGTTATCTGAACTGTTTATCTTACTGCTTTACCAGCCATCAGGTCGTCTTTCTCTCTTAGTCATCACATTTGTTCAAGGCTTTGCGGTTTTTCAGTGATAGTGGGGGGCTTATTTTATCTCAGAAAAGCAGCAGCTTTGTGGCCTTACCCCCCCCCTTGCATCTTTTGTCACCTATCTCATCATCAAAGAGTTGTTTAGACAAGAGCCAGGCAATTTCATTTCTTTTTTTCTCCCAAGCTCTTCTTTCCCATGACTTGCTGCCATCCCATTACACCAGCTCCTGGGTTCTGACACTCATCAATAAAACAGCAAGATGCAGGCATCACACCACAAAATCCAACTTAGTGCTTTATACACAGCTGATAAAACGCATCATTGTGCTCATCCTACGCATTGGTAGGAGCTTTGTGCTCAGTGGCGACAAGCTCTCCACATTGCTATTTGGATTTTGCAGCGTAAATTCTTCCATATACAGGAAAACAGCCAACCCCACTGGCAGCTGCTTGTTTTTACTCTGCTCTGGACAGTTCTTCCACAGGAGATCAAACGTTACTAGTTGCCCCAGTCAGGGATACTTCCTGGCACTTGGTGCTTCAGGAAAGATTACTGCTCATTTGCTCTTCTGCCACCCTGCACACTCACAGGACTGATGTGAGTGCCTGGAGTAATGGAGGGCTTTAGAGGGCTTCTTCACACCATCTAACACAGCAAACGTTGCTTCCTGGCAGTCGTGGAGCAACCTGATGAGCATTTCATTGCTTGCACCTAGCATTTTCCTACGCTAGGGCAACTCCTCTGCCTTACCCTGGATCAGACCCAGACAGATCTCAGGCCACCCTGTATCTCCTTTTGGGCTACTCCCACAGCCAGCACAAAAGGGAATTACCTCCCCTGTGGTGTGGGGAACCTCCCCCAGCCCAAAGCCAGGGCTTGCTGGGGATGCAGAGCCCTGCAGCAGCAATCGCCCTCTCAGCCTAGGACCCCAGGGAGACAGAAGGGCTCCGGGCACCTGCTCCCTGCCCTCCCTCCAGGCAAGGGCAGCCCTTTCTTCTTCTGTTATACCACTTCTCTGGGGCCAACCCAAAGTTCAGCACATTCAAAAGGGTCCTTTTCCTCTCCTTTAAGCTGTCACTGAAGCCCATTACAAGCTGTAGTTTGGAAATTGGTAAGTTGCTGAAGCACTTCAAAAATATTTTCCCAGGGATTAGCTTTCTGCCTCTTGCTTTATATAACCACAATATCAACATGGGGAGCATGCATGTGTCAAAAACACAGGCATCTCGATAGGTGGGAAGAGAGTGTTCACGCTGGTTTGCATCATGCCATTTGATGCACTGTGTGTTGCGGATCACTTGTGAACCTGAGTGCTGCCAGCTGTGCTGTAATTAACACAGCATGCCTGGCACAGAGGAGGCAGGCACTTGTTCTTGGAAATCGTTGGTTTTCTTGCTTTTTTCCCCCAGAGATGGGCTAAGCAAACAGTTACTGGACTTTTATTCTTTTGTAAAGTCCCATTATTAGCATGCTTTCTTACAGGTTTTCCACTCATTGCAAAGTGGACCTTGGTAAAGAAAAAGAGAGACACCAAAGGGTCTCTGTGAAATATGAACGTGTTGAAAAAAAATCTATTTTCTCCCCCTTTAAAGAATTTACAATTAAAACCATGCAGTTTTGTTTTGTTTTGTTTTTGTTGTTGTTGTTGTTGTTTTGTTTTGTTTTTTTTAAAGCCAGATGGTAAGACTGAAAATAGGAATGACTATTGCTTGATAGGAACACTATGGGGAAGGGGCTTCTAGATAGCTTTTGAGGGTGCAGACAGCCTACTGTTGAAAAAGTACTAAAAATAGGTTACAGAATAGATCTGGTGGGGATGAGGAAATCTAATTACTTGCAGTGATTAGTTGCATCCTAAGATGAGGGGGCTGGATGTTGGAGTGGTATGGCTCTGCAGCCACCCATTAAAATCAAGAGGCCTCAATTAGTTTTCTCCAGCTGGGGGTCTGGTCCTTGGCTGTCTGCTGCAATCATGGATTTTAAACAGACCTGTCTGATGTGGGATGTTGTACATACTTGCAAGAAAAACAGAACACTAGTACACTTCCACAGGATCAGAGAAACTATATTATTCCCAGCCAAGCCTATTGACTCAATCTCTGGGGTCTTTTCTCAGGACGAAAGGATTATAGAGCACACTATTTGTTACATATTGTACAGTTTAGGTCAAGAGAACCGTATTTTTGTAGCCGTACGTTTCTGGAATTTCTGAAAATGGCATGTTTAACAAAACCCAGTATCCTCATAGTACCTGCACAGTTGTATCAGCTCTACAGTTGCCAATTTCTCTCTACAGTTTGTTCTCAAGACCCTTTCAGTACATTTTCCCTAGGTGCTGAGCAGTTCAGAGCTAGTTCCTTTTGAGTTGCTGCATTTACAGTCATGTCTTTGTGAGAGATAGAAAGGAGACCTTAAATGAAAGAATACCCTTGAGGAGAGGTCTGGAAAAGGCAGGAAAAAAAAAATCAGGATCTGAAAATAGGGAACCTAAAAGCCCCTAGGAAATGGCTGTATAGCTTTTAGCAAGGTTACGGGGGACAAAAGAACCTAGGCAAGCTTGATTTATTCTGCAGAGCCAATCACTGAAACAATTGAGAAGCACAATATGATTCATAGGAGAAAGATTCACACTGTACATCTGCTCACCTGGGGACATAGAGCTGCTTCAAAACATTTTCACCTCACATTAGAAAACCTAGTGGCAGCTGTTGCCTGGCTCTTGTTGCATTTGGTGTAAATTCAGTGATCTCATAATTGACTCAGGCTCCTGATCATGCTTGTCACAGATGGGTGCTACTGAAAACAATTAGTAATTAATTTACAGAAGATCAAGAATAGTGGAAAAACATTATTCATTCAATTAAGACAACTGGTTTTGCTGGCTCTTGAAGCATAACTGCTTATTAAGCAATAGGAATGGATTTCTGCACTGTTCTTTTCCCCATTTATTTCCTTAGGCAAGAGCATAACCCACAAATGGGATCTACACTCAGATTTTCTGCTAGCTAGAAGGGACAAGAATCACTTGGAAAGGCAAATTTAATTTTCCCCTGAAGTTTGCTTTTTTCCCCTGGAGAATGAGCAGTAAAGCTTTTAAAATATGGATGAGGGAATCCAGGCTCCAATCGACGCAACCAAAACCTCACCACTGATTTCAACAGGGCCAGAATTTCCATCTTAATGTAAATGCCTTTTCATTTAATAATCTCAACAGGAACTGCCACAGCTTTGGTAACACCATTAGCAGGCCTGCATTTTTAGAAGTTGCTTGTAATGTTTGATGTCTGCCTGGAGAAATCTCGAAGTGCCAACCACATGTCCCGAGAGTGGTGCAGCTCTTTACAATAGCACAGCTGGTGGCTGCTGCTTGGACAGAACTTAATACTATATTTTTTTTTTTTCTCCTGTGTCTAAGAAACAGAAGAAAACAGAGCACAATGGGTTGTATTTGGTACTGATTCGCTATACTGGAAATCCAAAGTCACTCCATTGGGAGACAGGGGTATTTTTCTGGATGTCTCATCTTCAGGCAGGAACAAAATTTGGGCTGGTGTCATTACACTTCTCATACAAGCAGTGGTAAATTTAAGGTTACTGGAATTGTTCTTTTCCTTTGTTAAAGCCTGGATGAGTACACAGTACATTACAGTGTGCTGGATTGCACAACTAGAAGCCTTCTCAGAGAATTACTTTGTTCCAGCAAAACACAATGTCCCTGGGCAACTCTTGTTTTCATACCAACTTTTGCTGTAGAACCAGCACAGTAATAAACCTGTTGGACGAATAAGTTCCCAGCTGTCGACCAGGAAGTTTGTCCTGAGGACCACAGGCAGGGGGTCTCCATGCCCATCTTGCTGCTGTTTCCAACCAGCATTATGCTGGGAGGCTGCACAAAGCCACACAAAACTATTTTGTAATGTGGCCCCTGGGGGCCCCTAGCCCCTGTAGTGGGGCAAAGTTCCAGGAGCCATGGTCTGTGCCTTCCAGCCAGCACAATGCTCAAGTCCACTCTTGTTTTCAATTCGCATTTGATATGAAAGCACATCATACTGGTGTGGCTACATGCAGAAGTAATAGCTGGTCCCCCAGAACTTTTTCATTCCTCCTTTAACTCATTTTTGATTAAAACTTTAAGGGTTGACTTTTTTTTTTTAAATAAGCAAACAGACATACGCACTAGCAAAGCAAAAAACACCATTAGTCATCCATCATCCTGGGGAGTGAAACAAAAATGTACCGTCCTAACATCTATTTTCAGGTCTCACTTTAAGAAATTGTGAAATTTTGTATTGCTTATTTGATCCTGAAGCAAATACAATTTATCTTCTCTAAACAAAAATTCACAGAGAAATTGCAGATTTCATATCACAGAAATGATAGGCTGAGATCCATAGCTCTGCATTAAAGAACAGCTGTTTTTTTTTTGTTGTTGTAGTTTAGCCTTTTCAGGTGTTCCCATATATCTGAGCACTAGGAACTGATGCTACTGATCCACAGATAACAAAGATTACTTACCTGTGTCCTGTCTTAAGGAGTGCTGTTAGAAATTTCTATATCAGCAACTTGTCCAAGTTCCATATTATGCCAGTTATGACCTCCAGGATGGTTCAGGAGATCTGAGAAATATTAACCCTGGAAAAACATAGCTGCCTGGGAAAGGAAGAAAGCATAGTGGACTCATTGTCTGATTACTTTATTTCCAGGGAGCATCAGGTGCAGAACAACAGTACAATCAATAAAGACATCTAACAGTTTCCTCTGGTCTTGCTAGTTTATTGACAAATAGTACACATTCAGTATGTGGTCACATTATAAAAAAGCTGTAGAGAAACAGAAGCACAAGAGAGATTCTTTGTTCTTGATATTTCAGAGAATGTAACATGTGTCATAACAGATTGTACCATTCCTGCATCCAGCATCTTCTCCTTAGCATTGACCAGAACAGGTGTTCTAGGAAAAAAAAAGTGGCAAAACTCTAACACATGGGAGCAGTGAGTGGTGCTTTCCCACAGCAAGAAATTCCATTGTTATACCTGCTACTGATCCTATACCTCCAGAAGCCCAGCTTTTGATCACCCTTAATTTAGTAATCATTTGCTACAGTGCTGGAGCTCTTCAACACTGGAGAACTACCTGCTCAGCAGCATACTTTGCATGAGGAAGGGCTGCAAGATCAAAGCCAAACCTTGCAACTTTCATTGGTTACTTTAAGGAAAAACTAACGGAATGTTGGTGAGCTGTAAGACTATGTGCATTTAGCATGTTGGTAGCCTCTGGGAGGATCCATCTGAGCAGATTTCTGCCCATGAGCTGTACCTCAGTGAAGTTCACATTAGTTTTAATTGCAGTCTGAAGTCTCTGCAGAAGAATGTGCACTGCTGTTGATGGTGGAGGAAGCAGAGCTGCCTTGGTTCCTCCAAGTATCTGTGACTGGCTTCCTCCTGTTACACCTGTTACAATGAAAGAAGAAGCGTTCTTGTATGTGTCCTGTTCTGGGAAAAGTGACAGGGCTGCAGTAGCTGCCAGTCACTGAGCTACAGGGCATTTATGGTGAGCTACTCAACTGCAGTAGGAAGGACAAGAAATACATAGTATTTCATACTAGAGCTAGAGTGAAATTAGGCAGCCTCCCCTTCTGCTTAGCTGAGAACTTGGTGTTCCTCTCGCCGGGCAGCTGAAATAGTAATAAGTATTCAATACTGGAATCATCTGATGAATGACTAAAATGTTAAGCTGCATCTCCAAATGTTAATAAAAATGTCAAAATCTGGGCAGAGTAGGATGTTGCCTAGAACCACTTATTTCAACAAAAGTCAAAGGAGGGAGGGAAAGGAGAGCAAGAATATAAGTGGGAAAGATGCTCACTGCAGCCTAAGGAGGCAACAAAGCAGTCCACACAGCAGTAAGGTATAAGTGCATTTAAGCCATTTTAAAACTAGCCATTGGGAAAAAGCAGCTGTAAGCTTTTATTACTTAAGATAAATAAAACCTTGCTGTTTAAAAATATACATTTTTCTCAAATTTCATGCTGTTCTTCAACTGTGCTCCTACATAGGCACAGTAGCTACTTTTTAAATAAAATTTATGCCATTCACTGTCTTCATTAAGGATCTACTGAGCACTCAGATGAATACAAACCCTGTATCCCATTGATTTCTTGTGAGAATGCATCAGGCTCTGAATACTGATCCTTTCAGCAGGAAACAGTAATGAACTTAATAATGTAATTAGTTGTCAGTAATGACACAGTGTCTTTCCCACACACATCTCCAAGTGCAGACCGATCACCACAGACCTCACTGTTGCCCTTATCCACTGAAACCCTTATTACGATCAGTAACTTCATTGAAATTAATGTGACTTCTTGCTGAGGAAGGCACGGAGGAGGAAGACAGAATCAGTCACTGAATAAGTGTCACAGACAACCCAGTGTGAACATGGGGACAGTTATTGTACAGGTTTCAGTGCTGGGGAAACAAGGTCCAGTGTACTCACAGGACTTGCCCAAGGCTACACAATGATCCAGTGGCAGAGGTAGGTTGGCAGCTCCCACAGCTCGAGTTAAAACCATGCTCCACTTTGCCAGAAAATGCTTTTAGAAACAGGAACAGTAGTGACAGTCCAGGAGGGCACTGAAGGGCACCTATTCCCCACAAGATACTGCTTTTGAGTTCTTCCTGCCAGAGATGGTCCTTGAAGAGACAGCTTGCTATACAAGCTGTCCATAACAGAATAACCCTTTCCTAACAAGCAGCTTTCCTGAGTCATTTATGCTGCAATCTTAACTGCAATTAGACTTGTTTTAGCATAGTGCCTATGAGGCCTTAAACATCATTAAAAAATATTTTTAACATGGTGTAAGCTAAGGTGGGGTGAAGAATAGTAGGAATAAGTTCAAAACTTTGAAGGAGCACCAGTTCCAGGTGTTTTTCTCTCCTCATGCACATACATACAATTTCAACAGCTTCCTAGGGAAAAGCCCCCTGGAACTGCCTGCAGACCCATGGGGTGGCAGTGCCTCAGCACAACATCCCCAGCACTATAGTGTCCCCACTGACTGTCCTCTCCACCAGCTGCTGCTTGCACTCAGCAGGGCAGTTTTGGCACTTGGCTACATCTTACACCAGCACAGGCACACCGAGCCATTTCTCAGACTGTGCTTACGGCAAAAAGTAAACATCCAAAATGTCAAAAAGATCTTACCAAAACAAGTGGATTCTCCCAATAACAGACCTAGTAGGATAAAATCATGCAGGGATAAAAAGGAGATTTTCTTCCTCACAGCTTGAGCATGAGCTAGTGCCAGTTCTGTCCACAGTGGACAGCAAGGCCTCCTGCTTCACAGCTTGAGGCCAGTCAGGAAAGCTTCCCTCTTGCTTCTCAGCAGCTGCTGCCGTGTGAACTACATGCAGCAAGGGGCAAGAGCACAGACCCGATAGAATGGAGACAGCAGCAAAAAACAAAACACTCTGCAATGGGACAAAGAATAGGCTAAATCCCTCTTATCAGCTTCAAACCATCATGGGTAGATATTCACTGAGGTTTCAGATAACCCCAGCAGAAAAGCATGCAAAGATGCTTATCCAGCAAGCCACCCCCACACTTAAAGAACTTTAAGACTGGTGAAAAGCTGGGAGAAATTTCTGGATTAGGAACCACCACAGAGAGGTTTCTTGCAATTTGATGGCAAGAACAGTTCAAATTAGTTTTTTAAGGACTATGTTTAGCCACTGGGCATTTGTCACATCTTTCTGAGGTTGGGTGATCATACCCACAGTGAGTCTTGAAGATGCATATTGGGCTCTCACCTCACTAAATCTTCACTTCTTGATTAGGCACATGCAACTGTTAAGTACATCTTAAAAAGGAGAGAAGAGGCAAGCTTAATTTCAGAGGATGGTGCCATTGTTACACCAAGGCACATGTGGGTGTTTACACAGATGCAGATGTGCATACCAATACACAATGCCCAAAGAAAACAGTTCAGCTGCTAGGGATGGGAAATGCTTGAGAAAAGTGTGATGTCAATGGCATAGAAAGAAACAGTCTGGTTGGACGCAGGCAGATCAGTAGTTCCTGAAGCATGTGTGAATAGCAACTGTGTGGTCCACAGAGCTGAACCCCTTGGAGCATTTCCAAGGGAAACTTTGATGCTATCGGTACATGCTGGTCTAAGGCAGTTGTCTGTGGAGAAACAGTTCAGGAAGAGGCATGAGACCTTGAGAACAAGCTTTTGTTTTAGTGAGTGGGAAGTGAGAAAATGGCCCGTTTCCTTTCCCGTGCAGATGGCCTGGCACGAGGCAAGTCACTGTGCTCTCAGGGTTGCAGCAAGCAGTACCATGCTTACTTCAGGTGCTAAGCAAGGGCAAACAGCTGCCCTCACC
>VXAA01005226.1:91830-215524 GCA_013399115.1 Anseranas semipalmata | reverse complement strand
CCCCTCCTGCATTTGCCTAGAAACCAGCTGAAATCAGATGTGCTGTACACAGCAACCTAGGCAGGGGGGTCTCAGTAGCTCATGGAAGCACAAGCTGCCTTAACAAGTTAATTTCCCAGGAGAAAAAAAAACACTGGAAAAATTCAATCTGGGATAATATAGCCAGTACAGTGTTTACCTGAACCTCTAGAACTGCAAATTGGCTCTCACAGAGCCTCTGTGCTTACCAGGCAGAAGCAGAAGGTGCCAAGCAGGAGGGGGGAAAGGAAGCAGAAGTGGGAGAGGAGACCAAGCACGTAAGTGAGCTGAGCTGCAGCCAGATAAACCCCCAGACATCTCAGGGCAGGCAGCTTCCCTCAGAGTGACGCTGAAGCTTGCTGCAAGCCTGCTGGAAAATAAAGCCTGATAAAGAGACTGTTCATTCTGGTTCACTTCCTATAACCAACTTGGTGACCTTCAGAGCTCGCCTGCTTGTGATTTGAGCGGCAGGCTGTCAGCACAAGCGCCTGCCCTACAGACACCTATAAAACACAGCCCTTAGGAAAGGGAAACTGAGCCCATGTGCTTATCTTGCTGTGAATTGAGACAGGCAGCTCTGCTGGACTGTGCTCCTCACTAAAAGCATATCCTTCAGTCCCCACAGGCTCAGCCTGGAAGGAAGCAGTCCCTTGAAAGGCATTGCTTGTAGCTGAAGGGCAGGCAGAAGCTTCAGGTCTCCAACCAGACCCCATACTGCAGCTGGTAAACCCATCCCAAAACAGCCCGCCTGAGCCCATGAATAGACATGCTTTTTCAGAGGTGGAATTCATCAATAGGATTTGCTCTTCTCCTGCAAAAGACCATCTTCAATAAAACATTGCTAGCAAATGAATGCTTAGGGAGAAGGTGGCCTTCTATTTCCTACAGAGCAAGACGTCCCTTGGAGAACAGTGCATTCTCCTCCAGAAGCCTTGTGCCTAATGGCATCACTGTGAGCCAACTCTTTCCTTGCTTATAGCTATAATTGCAAATCCCGTTCTTTTGATCATAAATCACCAGGTTATGGGTTATCACAGACCTTATAACTTGCCTGTTGTAAGTGTAAGCCTGGGTTCACATTTCAGCTCCAAGTAGCTAAGAGCATCCGTCCCTGATCCCAGGATTATCATCTTCCCACCTGTGCATTCATGCATTACAGCAGATCACACATACCCTTGTTTGCCAATTTTCTAAAATTACTGTTTATCTGAAACAGGCAACCCATTGTCAGCAAACAGAAGTGGTGAAGAGAGGCAGAATAATTCTTATAACCCAGCTGCATTTTGAATTCCTTTTCTCTGAAAGGTCAACATGCCTTTCATGAGAAGCAACAGTCTGTATGACGTCCTGAAGTGCTCCTTGGAGAAAGTGAGCAGTCCTTCCTGGTTGGTCAATGATGAAGATGGGCAAATGAATGATCAAGCAGGCTGTTTTCCAAGATGCTCAGATCTTCCCCCCCAAGAAAGGGGCTACAGACCAAGGGCTGAAGAAAGAGGAGCAGCAATGACATGATAGTACAGATGTCTCTAGTTTTCAACATGCTGTGAATGACAAGTGGAAACATCAGAACAATTGTTTACTTTCCTCTGTTCTGAACCTGGTGCAGGGCATCCATCCCTTTAGGTTCCCTATTGCAGGGATTGTGGAAGTATGAGAAGATGACACAGGGCTTAGTCTCCCTCTCTGTACCTGTAAAAGTGGACTGGCTGCAAGTGCAGCCTGCCAAGTGTCCATCAATATGACCTGTGCTCTCCATGACACAGTGGATCTCATATCTTGAGAGACCCAGTGGAGATAGGGCTGGTGTCCTTCACACTGTGCAGCACTTGAATAACCAATTATCTGGTCCCAGGGAGCACTGGGAGCAGGTCAGCACTTTCAGGGCAGCTCTTTCCCTCCAGATGTTTTTGATTTTACCCACTCGAACTTCCTCAGCAGTCCCTGACTGGTTTGGTGGGTGCCCTTCACTGATTCCCAATACAAATCTATGAGCTGTGTTTCCAAATTTACTTCTAACTTTCTCACTAAAATCATTTCAGAAAAGTCATATAATTCCCCTTAAAGATAATAAATTCACAACATTTCTTATCTTTTATTTAATACTCTGCTGCTTTCCCATTCTTTCCATAGGTTATGCTGGGCTGCCTGTCTTCTGTTTGTGTTTGTGCAAGACTGCTTTTTTTTTTTTCCTTCACTAAACTAAGCACTAAAATTCCAGAGGCCTTCACTGGCTGTCCTTATTGCTTGGCTTCCTCTGGCTCTCAGCAACAGAGGAACTGCCATCACTGGCTCAGACCCATTCAACCATGCTCTGTCCTGTATCCTGCCTCCAACACTGGATTATCCTGGATTTGTAAGAAGCATCCCCAGGAGGAATACTTTCACTTCTCTTGACATTACTCTGGTCTCAGGCTTCTTAGTTGTTGAAATCTCACCTCTAGGTATAGTTCCTCTAAATACCCCCAGAAAGCAGTTGCAGCTGAAATGTCTTCTACAGAAGGAGTCCTACCTTTGCTTTTAGCACCCTCTGTTTGCTGTCTATCCTTGAACCAACCGCTTACGCTTACCTGTTAGCACAGTCCTCAATGTCTCTGGAAGTGACCATAGCTGATGTGTGTGGCTTTTCCAAAAAAGTCAGCATGTCTCAGTCCATTGTACCTTAGTACAGAGCACACATCAGCAGTGGGTTACACACTACTACCATGCCATACTAATAGAAACATGCCTTCACTTCTAGACATGATCTAAATCACCAGGTACTGTCATGGTATCTTAGACACTGCTCCTGTACCCATTTCCTCCCTGCCATGCGCAGCTCTGCATGGTGCAGCAAAGCCCCAGCTGCCTCAGCCTGCACCATCTCCTACCTTGTCTCCTGCTATACTCTTCCAAGTATTTCTCTGTGCTTCTGTAGCTTTACCAGGGTGACCAGAGAGCCAAGGAGAGTGCAAATGCCTGTGGTTGAGCATAAAGGGCAGAGCTGTAACCTTATCAGGGCATCATGATCCCAGGACATGAGGTTGATGCCCAGCAAGTAAGCCAGATATCCACATGACTGGACTGTGGCTGTGCCTACCTTTTTTTTTTTTCCTCCCAAAGGAAATTATATTCTAATTCCCAAGCCTCTGTTCCCACCTAAACAGGCAGCACTCAACCTGGACATGTGATGCCTGGTACCTGCTGATAATGTGCTCTCACAGGTTAATGGGATTTCAGACACTTTCTGCCTTGTTCCCAAGCAGAAACCAATGTTCTCATACTCTGACACAACTCAGTACAATGTATAGAGCATGCCCTGCAGCCCATTCATAAAAGCATCCCACATTCACCACAATCTTGAGTACATTACTGTAGAGAAAAGCATTTCCCCCCCATTAGAGGGAATGCTGTTCAGAAAAACTTCCTGTGAAGGGCTAAAAGGGCTCATAATATCTCCAGGGAAGCAGCAGCAGCTCCATCAGTGAAAGCAGTTTAGAGTGAGACCCACTGAAGTCCCATGAGGGATACCCTGAGACCTGCACTGATGGAGCAGGTCCAGTACCCACTTCCCAAATGAAGGAGTTCAGACCGTGCCTGCTTTTCTATAATGAAGGGCATCAGAAATCAGCCCTTCGGAGCCGGTGAGCTGAGACCCACCTGTTGGTAAAACACTCTCCAGCAGAAGTCACCCGGCCATGGAGCTGCACTTGCCACTGGCACCAAGCCCACCAGGCGGCTGGCTGGGGACACGCTCCTCCTGCTGCTGCCTGCGGAGGAGTGAGGAGGAAAGCGTGCCAAATGCATGACTCACACAAGAGTGAAACAGGGTGAATATCAATATTAAGCAAGCCTCTGACACTGAGGGGACACGGTCATGGCAATGTTGATTTATAGCCTGATACAGTTGTTTTATAGCTGCCCTTGGACCTGCTCATTAGGATTTGTATGAACTGATGCTTTGTCATTAGAAGTATATGGGCTTAGTTTTTGCAGTTCAGAGAGCCTGAACATCCTGTGATTTCTGCAGTCTTTTCTTCCTGCTAGGAGTGCATTTGTAACACAGGCTACTGCTCTCCTTGAAGGAGCTGTCATGCCTTTGACTGCAATCCAATCCACATCTAAGTCAATGCTTTTCTTCCTCTAGCTTGTTTTCTGAAGGACCACACTCATTTTGGATCTTCCACTGAAAATAAGGAATACAGTGGAGCTTAGTTTTTTTATCTTTCTTTTTCCAGCCCAAACTGTCTCAGTGTATTTGACAAATTGCTTGGCAGCAACATTTGCTTGAAAAATTAGATAATTTGGGAAAGAAGAAATTAGCTATGCTGCTTGCTGTCCTATTGGAATTCAGAGCATTCTCTGCTCTGCAGGGTGTTATCAGGGGGTTATCTTTTTGCTTGAGATAACTCCAGGAAAGCAGAAAACAATCAAAAAAATATATGCTCCTTGCCAGGTATCATTCAGTAGCACTGAACAATTAAGTCATCTATCCCTGGAGCCAAACAAGAGCTGCAGAAATGAACACTGTGGAAAAGCCCCAAACAGGCAAACCTGCCCCTGCCATGCCTTTGGAGGGTAACATCAACTTCTGTCAAAAGCCATGTAGGAATGGTGTTTTTACAGCAAAGAAGTAGCAGTCCTCTGAGTATTTTTACACTGTACACTCAATTTGCTTCACAAAGCAGTAGAACTCCCCTGCTTCCCCCTTTCTCTAGTATTTCTGGCCTCAGTGGATTTAGCTCTGCCTTTGTTCCCTGAATAGAAAGCCCTAACTTCAAGCACTCAGTGGTAGAGAGAGGACCTTTGAAATTCCAGCCTCCAGCACCCTTGAACAGTGCTGATGGAGCACAGCAAACCTAGAGCAAAATAACACTCATCACCTTCCCCTGCCTTCAAGAGCACCTTTCCTCAGCAAAGCTGGGTGCTTTTCAAGGCCTAATTAGTCTTCACAGTTCCCTTGCAAGGCATATTATGGTCCCGTAGCGAGCAGGTCAGGCTACTTGTCACAACCATCTTTTTATACAAAATCCTTTTCTTTGGTTACTGATTTGTAGAGGTATCCTGGCTTCTTGTGATCACATTGCCCCTACCCCCCCACACACACATTTTTTTTTCCTTCTTTCTATCCACAGGCTATTCCTGACAATTACCAGCCAGCATCTGGGCTGTGCATGGCTTCTGACACAGCTTCTGCCTGCCATGGGTGAAGGAACCATGCAGTGCCATGTAATAAATAACACTGCTCTGCAACCTGAGCTTTAGGTGGAAATTTGGTCTAGAAGAGGAAAAGAAATAGCCAGGCTCTAGGACTCTATCATCACCTATTTGGGCTCCTGATTCACAAAGGCAACCAGCTGTTTTGACTGCTAGCCATGCCATACCTTTTCAGAGCCATGCCTCCAAGAAGCGCAGAACTCCCAGCTGTAGGAAAATCATGTTCCCATGAAGCACCCCTAGCTCTGTGCACAAACACCTTGACATCCTCAATATTAGGAGTTGCTTTTAAAAAGTCCTTACCATCATATGGCCAGCCATGCACCAGGAATGAGATCCATGTGGCCAAGACCAAGTGAGCTCCCTTGAAACTCAGGATTAGGGCAGAGGGATTTCAGCCCATGCCCTGCCATTCAGCAAGCAGACCCCTCCTAGTAGCTGCCTTTTAAAGCAGCATCCCAGACCTCCACCTGGGAGATGCACAGGCCAGTTCAATTGTTTAATTACAGTGGCTTTAACAGTCTAACGGTTTGATGTTTTTGTTGTTGTTTGTTTGTCTGTTTTTGCTTTTTTTCTTCTCTTTTGTTGTAAAGGGTCATTTTACACACAAGGAAAATGTTTTGAAAGGTTTCACATCAGCTCTAGTTCAAACCATATGGGAAATGTTAAACACCGTGTCAAAATATCACTCCTGCTCATTTAAGCAAAGTCAGTTTGAGCTTTAATTTCCTTTATGCCGTAAACCCCTTTCATGATCAGTTTTCCCCAGCATCCAGTTCCTTCTCCACTTTGACTGCATTTCATATTAATTATGATATACTGCAGGACAAGCTCATGGGTTGCTCTCTGCTCTGCTGTTATATGCTGTTTTGTCATCCAGCTCTAGGATAACCAAACATCTATGCACTGCAAGCACTACATTTTAAAAACAGTTTGCAAAAAATGTCAGTGACAGGACACAGCTGGCTGTAATTTAATGGCTACAGAGTATTAAGAATAGAAACAACTTCAGAATGTACCAAAATAGCTAGAAATATAAGACCCTTGGCTGACTTAACTCCTAGCAGTCTCTGTGTGAGAGGGATGAATAGAAGAGCTCTATAAGATCCTCTAATTCCAACAAGCATTTGGCAACCACACTTTAACCTGCTGATGCAGAGTCCTCTTGGCTTTGCCTTTTATCCTGGCTTTTAAGATAGATCTAACCAAGACCTGGCTCACATATGCTGTACTCCGAGCTTATTTCCTGTAGGGTTTTATTACTGTCAGTTGCTGTTGCTGCTGCTTCAGAGACAAATTCAGATATTAAACACAGTTGACTTAAGCTTTGAAGCTGAACAAAGCTCTATGCAGATGTTTGACAGGAAACGACAGTCTTGGATTCCTAAGAATTTTCAGAAATTGTCGTTTTCTGATAGCGAAGGACTTTCATGAACAGACACAAACAGTGCAAATGGAGTATGTGAGGGACAGAAAGTCACAGGACAGCCCCCTTTGTACTCAAGACCAATACATTCACAACATTTTGGGATTCAAGTCCTTCCATTCATAAATACATTGAACATTTCAAACTCCTTAAAAAGAGCTCACAAATATAAGACTTTGAATACCGAATTTATCTCAGTACTTCTCTTACTGTTTGCAAGCTTTGTTTTTCAAGCAACCCCCAACCCCTCCCAACAAAAACAAAACCACCCAAACCTGAAAAAATTGGCAACCCCAAATCCTTTTCCAAGTGGTAATGAATTTTAGCCTTTCTCGCCTTTAGCTATACTTCTTCTGAATATCAGCCTCTTAGGAATGTATGGTGTTCCCTTCACAGCTTCCTGCTTAGCTCTTTCAGATGTATCTCCTAACACCCATGGCTGGTAGGAATGAAGGTGTAAATTTCCCCCTCCTCCATTGGACTACATTTGCCCCAGGGGCATGCATGTAGCAACTTCATTTTCCAGGGTACAGGATCAAAATAGGACTCTGGGGATGGCAAAGTTAGTTTGGTGCATGTGAGAAGGGTCCTTAATTTGGCAGTCCATCTGCAACGGAATACAAATGGAGGCTTGTGTCTGCAAATGAGCAATTAAATGCACCCCTAACTATAACAACATGCAAACACACAGCCCAGGAACTGCAGGTTGTCTGGTCCTATTCATGGATCGAGGTGAGCAGCTCCAGGTCAATCCACTGCCACATCACTTTGGGCTGGAGAAGGGGTCAGAGCCACAGAAGTTTGTAATAGGTACCTTATAGGCCAAGAACCCTAAAGGAACAACACCAGTGGAAATTAACAGAAAAAAAAAAATCATTATTTCTTTTAATTCACTTACATTTCTTTGATGAAAAGCATGCGCATTGCACAGCTCTCCAAGACAAATGAAGAAAGGAGACTTTTGTTTTTAATAAAACTGATGTTTAAAACTGGTTTTATGGAAGAATGAAATGCTTTACAGCATTTACTTCTCAGTGACTTGTACAGGTGATTTCAGTGTCCGAGCGACTCTGGTCTGTGGCAGCTAGGACACACGCTCTAGAGTGTTCCCCACAGGCTGCACCAGCTCAGTATTGGTGCCACCATGGTCCATGGCAGTCTTTGCCATGTAAGAGTTGATCTCTGTTTTTCTCAAAAAAGGAGAGTTATTGGCTGGGATGACCAACTTGATTTTTTCCTGTCAGATCATTTTTGAATCCTGTTTGTACCTAGGATGTATTTACCATTTTCCATAACTGGCTGAAACCTGTGGCTTATGAATTCTAGTGATGTTTTCATCTGCACAGAAGCCACCATCTTATGGTCCTCCATGAGGCTGGGCAGCAAAAATGTGTGTAGTGATGGCCAGGCAGCAAGGAGGCAGCCCAAGGGGACCCCGTGCAGGCCAGGTCAGTGTGTTTGTGAAGTCAAGATGGGGAGAGTTGGTGGAGATGGTTAATGATGAGGAGAACAGTGAAAATGAAAGAAAGGGAGGGTAAGAGAGATAAGGAAGAAATGTAGCTTGAAATTGAGATCAAGGGATGCTGAGGAAGCAGATGGAGGAAACAGCTAGCTGGGACAGATCTGAAAACACCAAGTTGAAAATGCAGAAGGACCTTTGAATGCTTAGAAGGCTCATTGTAATGAGTGACCAATTAATCTATAGAAGAGAGCTCTCATTTCCTGATGTCTTGTCCATGGCTAGACCATCAACAAAACCTCTAGAGTCTTTGCTGTGTTCATCAATATTAATCTTTCTACTGCTTCTCCCTGATGGGAGAGACAGACATGAGGTCCAAGCTCCTGGCTCATGTAGGATCTTTCTTGTATCAAGACCCTTCACATGGGACGGAATTTCCTCTCCTTATGGACTAACAATGGAAAAGGAGAAAGAAGCTGAGCTGATAACCTCAGAATAAAATTTCACTTATATTATTGCCAAGAGAATTTTGGCAAAAATTTTGCAAAGTGGCTTCAAGAATCAGAGTAGGAGCCTGTAGAGGTTGATAATTTGTTTTTCCTTTGCACCGGTATGCTACTTATTGACTGGGAAAAAATGTACTTAATAAAGCTAATGCCTCCAGAGTGTTCATTAATGTATGTCACTTTACTGCTATTTAATTTCCATGTCAAAGAAATAATAATCCGAAGCATCCGACATCATTGTCTTTCACTTTTATACCACTGAAGAGTTTATCTTTGGGATTAATGGGTCATCTTCTGGGAAGAACTCCTGGACTCCTACAGAAGGACTCCTGGACTCCTAAAAGAGGACTTCTGGATTCCTAATTTGTTCATGGACTTTCGAAAAGAGTTAACAGCCATGACTACACATTTATCAGCAGTGTTTGGCATGGCTTAGCTATGGAGGCAGGGCTACTGAACTAGCACCAGTGTGAGTTCTTGCAGTGCAAAGTCATTGATGTGCAGCCAGAACAGGAGACAGAGTGTCAGAGGAATGTTTTATCTTTACACCTTCCAAACTTTGCAAAGGAAGACCCTCTCTTCCAAAAAAGGATTGTCCCCTCCTCTTACTTCCTGTTTGTTTTCAGTGATGAAGTTTCAAAGGAGTCTAAAGCTAACTGAATGGAACTTTTAAAACATACCATTTTGATGGTGCTAGTTACACATAAAATATATCTGGGGCTAATAGTCCTCTATTGCCCCAGAAGTAGGGTTCCTAGTGAGGTAGGGAGATTTTAGCTGTATGAGATGGACTGTTCATGCTGTCAAGAACTTAAGATGTCTGTAAAGTAGAGAGGCAAATTAACCACAGATCTTTTGGGCTTCAGATTCCTCCTTCTAAAGACAAGAATAAATGCACGTTCACCTCCCTCAGTTCTGTAGACTACAGCAGCAGTGCCAACTATACCAAATCCAGCTATCCTCACTCCCACATTTCTCTCGTACATATTCCCAGTCCAACCCAAGCCTCCCAGAATAAGGCTACATTTCACCCTGGGTGGGAGGAGAGCCTGGGGGACCACCAGAGATGGTGCAAGGCTAGTGAAAGTCTGAACACTAGCCAAAGGCGCAGCACTAATATTGACTGGGGATGGGTGTAAATGTGCATGGGGGGTGGGGAACACTTGCAGAGACCCAGGGGGGAACACTTGCAGAGACCCATGAACACTCCCCCCATCTGCACCCATGCAGACATGGTCCTCGGACTGCTGAGCCCAGAAGAGTGTTGCTGAGGCTAATGCACGATGCTGTCAAAGCACATTGCCAGCATGGTAGGAAACTGTGTTGCAGCAGGATGCTCATATAAGGAGCTGAGATAACAGGGTGGTAAAACAGTGTATAAAAAGACACATTACACTAAAGTGGATAGAGCAGAGTGCTGCAACGAGGCAATGGCCCATAAAAATAATGTCATTTGCCAGCCCAGAGTCATTTCCAGGGCAGTAAAGTTGTTTGTTGGAAAGAGTTGGAGCATGCTGCTGGCATGAGCAGTTCCCACGCTGGGATGGCTCGGCTGTGATGGAACCAGTAAAGGCAATTGCTGCTAGCCCTGCTTTGGCTGGAGGATGTTGGCCTGGGAAGCAAGCCCTGGCAAACAGAAAGGAAAGCAATAGGAAGCCTCAGGCTATTTGATCTGGTCTTAATTTTTCAAGGTGAGATTTTTCTTTTTCTAGAAATTCCTTAAGCTGTTGATTTCTCAAACTGGAAATAACACAATAACAGTCATCTATTTTTCTCCTTTTTTAAGAGTGGAAAAGAAAATATTCTTTCTTGTTTTCCTCAATGAAACTGAAACAATGCAGCCTTGTTTGCCTTTGTTTTGATAGCTCCCATGCTGATGCACCAGCATCTCCATTTGTGCCAGCACAGCTGTGGGAATACACGTAATCCCTCTATCTCTGCTGGTCGGTGTGTTCTTCACAAGCAGAACTCAAAACAATGTAGGCCCTATATTAACAATGTTATTTGTGTGGGAATATAGGACAAGGGGAGAAAGGGGGAAGAGCAGAAAGACAAAGTTGTTTTTGCACAACAATGTCTATGTGCTAATTTGAGAACTCACCCCTCTCCTCCTTCCCCAAATAACAAAACCTAAATTCAAGACAAGAATTATTTGTCAACTTATTTTAATTTAAGCCAAAAAATAAAATGTTTGAAGATGGAGGGGGAGGGGGAGAACAAGAAAAAAGAATCAGGATATGAATGCAATCATTCTTATTTATGCAGAAAAGTATAGCTCTGTGGATTTCCCCCATCTGTTCTGTTATATAGAACCAAATTGAAGTTAAACGCACTTTTAGAATAAATCATTATGGCCTAAATTGAACATGATTTGCAGGGAAAATAAAGCCATGTGTGTTACATTAATTTCTCATTTTTCCTCTATCCCACTTCTGCTTGGTTGGATACATGTCATACTCTGTTCCTAAATGGTGTCACTGATGCTGAAAGCAGAAGGTAACACTACATTTCCAAAAGTGGGCTCAGTCTTTCAGCTGTGTTACTAAAATCAATGGGAATGTCCGTGGTGCTCAGAGTTTACAGGGTAGAGTATCGTTTAAACTGGTACAAACTGGGAGGAAATGTGATCACGTTGATCAAAGCACACCAGCATAACACCCAAAGCAGAAGGTGATGCAAGGTGCAGAACTAAAGGAAATTGAGACCCTCTTGCCCCTGCATGATGCAAAATGAGTGTTGCATCAAACCATCGATGATAGGGGTGTACTTCAGAGCATCATCTGGCTTTTCAAGCCACATATGGAGATTCCACAGTAAGTTATGTGGTATGGGGGACTCTACTTTGAAGTAGCTTAAGCTTGGAAACAGGAGGTTTGATGGCCTCCTCCTTGCTCTAGTACAGCTAGAGTAGGAGATGATCAGTGACTCAAAAGGGTCTCCCAAGGATGCTGGTTCCAGAGCAATGCCTGAACAGCACCGGCTTCAGGTCCCAGTTTCACATATCCCACTGCAAACTACAGGTTAGACTCGTGGAAGGCAGAGTGGGATGAGTGAGCAATGCATCTGGAGGAACAATTTCTACTGGAATATCTCTTAAAGGAAGAACAACAAGCAAAGAGAAACAGCAGCAGGAAGAGTCACTGCAGACTCTTCTATTGCATGCTTACTTGTGATTTAGGTGGTGAATAAATATGATGATAAATATGATGGGGAACCCCATCACTTTCGCAGAGTACTCAGGCAATTTTTAATCCATGCTGTTTTCCAAACTGGGCAGGATAGATACTAAATTCCCCCCTTTTTTTGATCCCAGCTCCCACTATGTCTACATGTATCATGAAAGACACAGAGAGAAGACATAGTTTTTTGGTGTTTCTTGGAAAAATATTTTAGACTGTGTCTACCCTGGAAACTGATATACCCAAGTTTTATATCTGTTTAAAGTCCACGAGCAGAAAAGAAGAAATATTCATGTTTACAGAGTGCACAAAGACATTGCTTTGCATTTTAATGAGAAATGACAGCAAACAGACCTCTGTTTTCTCTTAGCTGTAGCAAGCTCTCAAATATTATGTTACTTTCAGTGCTGCTGTCCCCTACATCCTTGAACTCCTTTTCTCTTATGTGTCATAGAAAGACTAACAGAAACGTCTGTGACTTCAAGGTCTATATCCACAGCTCTATCAACCACACTGCAGAGTAGAGATGACTCAACTGTCTTTCATCTAACTCACTTCGGGACTGCCAGCGGTCTGCCTACAGCAGGCTCTGGAGAAGTGGCTGACTACAGTATAAAGATTTCCACAATATTTCCAGTCCTACTTCAACATCCCTTTCCAAAATGCTTCTGAATTCAAGGTGAACCCACAACATATTTCTTACTCCTCTAAAGCCAGCAATTCTTGCAATATGCCTGTTTGTCCCTCCTGGTCACCGTTCAGGTCATCACCATTACCGGTGGCCAGTCACAAGGGATGAAGCTCTTGTAGTCTGAAGCTGAAGAAAACAAGGAAACCTTGAAGAAAAGGCAGACTGGTAGCCTTGAATAGTCTGAAGCAAAAGAGATAGGGGATGAAAGCTAGAAAACAAGGAGGTGGAAAACAGCCGAAAGAGATACCAGACTGACCTATTGTAACCTTTTGCCCATTAAGGGTCGTTAACATATCACACCCAGCAAAATGCAGATGTATGGAAATGTGGGATTTGGTGTGTGTGTGTGTGTGTCCCGCTGGTCCTCTGTAATGCGCATGCTCAACAGAGATAAGTTAGGCGAGCTAAAACAACTAATTAGAAGTAGCCAGAGAAATAGTTTTACAAGTTTGCTGTGTATAAATAACAGTGATTAAAGTCGGGGGTGTGCTTGCTTTGCGAACGATCGCCAAGTACCTGATTCTGCAGAATTATCCAATTAATTATTTAATCAAAAGACCTTAATGTGGATTCTGACTTTGTGTGCTTATTGGCCAGGCGCACCGGGCACGAACCTACAGATAACACTCTGAATTGCAGACCAGTGGCAAAATACCAGTTTTTATACGGAAGGTGCCTGGAGACAGAGTGATGGATTGGTAGGCAAGTGGGAAACCTAATGTATGAGGGAGAGCATTTCACTTTGTACTAGGATTTTCTAAGAAGCATCTTCCTGCTTTCTGCTGTTGAACCCTGACAACTGGGAGAAACTCCCTGTGAATTGTCCTTTGCTATGTCTGTGGGTGTCTCCCATGGGCCCCACTGTTTTGTTTGGCACTGCCTCCCATACATCCGCTAGCTTTCTATGTCGCCAAGGACTCAGAAGAAACATCTCCCACCACTGCCAAGTAACTTGTATGGGATAGGTATTGTTTTGCATGTCATAGTATTTTTTTAACTTGTGTCGGTTGGCCACTTTTAGCTGCATATTCAGTGATAAATGAAGGTATTGTTAAGTATTTCTTTCTCTGCTCAAATTTCACTGAGCAAAATGCAATTAACTACTGTAAATAAAACACCACTGTATGAAGTCCCTGTGTATTGCATTTATTTGCTCTTAAACAATTTCTTAATCCAAAATTGTCCAAACACACAGAGTTGTACTGGTCAGCACCACCACTGCATGAGGTTAAAGCAATCACAAGCAGACAGCGCAGTATTAGGCATTAATGGCAAACGGGAACTCTTTGGTCTGCTGGCTCCAGGCCTTTCTTCCATCATTGCTCATGAGCAAATGAAGTGCACAAACTCTCTGATTGGGTTCATGCACCTGTCATTGGCAGCATTAGCAATGCTGGCTTGCAGCTCTCATCTGTCTGGATGTGGATAATTTGCAGCCTCTTAACCCCCAAGATTATTAAATGCCTCACCTTGGCTTCCACTGAGTACAGCAGGCCAGCAGGCAGCTTCCTTACATTGCTGACCATGCTTTCCCTTCAGCATGGAAAGTATTCCATTATCCTGAGAAGAGCCTTTATTTTGTTATATTGTTCAATGTGCTCATTCTGTAACATGGGATGAAGCTGCATGGAGCAGGTAAGCCAGCACATTGCAGTGTTGCTGCAGTGCATTGCAGTCCTCCTGTTGACCTGAGGTGGACAAAGGGCCATCAGAGCTGCAAAGAGCCCATCTTCCCCTTAGGCTCCAGTGCAGATATTCAGTGAGTGGAGGGAGTTTAGGAAGGCACAGCAGTTCTTCATCCCACACACACAGTCATGGCCATATAGCTAAATAGTCCCAATCTTCTTCACTCTGCTCTTGTTGGGTCTGTGTTGGTCCCTGCTTAAGAGTCAACAAAAATGGCCTCACAAACACACAAGTTTCTCTTGGGTGCTCCTCCATGCTTTCTATACTTGTAGGATTCATTTGATCCCTCCTGCTTTCATGTATCTTTTAGCTCAGGTATTAACCTCTAGCTGAACCAGCACTGTGCTTGGCTGAATTGATTTAGACAACATTTTCCTCCATTTCAAAATCTTTTGGCAACAGAAGATTGTGGTAGGGCTGAAGAACCACTTGTCATATATCTCTTGGTGGCCTAATCCCCAATCCAAGCACAGAAGTAAAAAGAGCTTGTCTTCCTCAGCTGGCTGACCTCATTAGGCATGGGGGTTGCTTGTGGGGAAGCACTCAGACTATGGACTCTCTTATGAACTGGAGTCTAGGTTTTTTGATGTCTTGTTTGCCTTTTGAGGCAGTGTGTCTGGGCTCCCAGGTTTGAGTACTTACCTTGGCCCCAACACAGCTCATACATGGTACGAGTCTGCTGTGCAATAGCCCTCCTTCCTCTCACCTCACCCCTCACTGCTGCTGGCCCAGTCTTTCCCTGATCTTTATTTTTCCCTGAACAGAAGCTTGAGTCTATGAGCCGGAAAGGACTCATGATATGTGCCAAAAAATGGTGGTCTGGATGCTCACATAACTGGGATCCCAATATATGCTATGGGAAGTGCTGACTATCAGTCTAGGTGCAGCCTGAACCCCTGCACAGATTATAATCTGTGCATCCTCGCGTGTCCACATCTGATGATTGAGTAGTTGGTTGGTTCAGTAGCAATTGCCTGTGAACAAAAAATATGTATTATTCAACCTTCATTTTGAGACTTTGGTCCAGAAATGCTGTACCACTGCACAGGTTGCTTTTTCTGGACTTTCTGTTTTTCTGATTAATCTCTGCTTCAGGGATGCTGTGGAACAGGAATCCCCCAAGCTGTGAGTAGCTGATGCCTGATAGAGGAGGGATGCAGATGCAGAATAACAATGCTCCTGAGAAGGAGGGATGAGGGTGGACCCACAGAGCAATTGCTACATCAGCTGAGGCCCACCACCACAGACAACAAGGGCATTATTTGCTAGGACAGGCAGAAGGAGGGGATAGTACAGGGGAGGGCAAAGAAGTCATAAAATCCTCATTACAAAAAATAATGTTTTCTTTTTCTGTGGTTGTGATAGTGCCCAGAGCAGAAACACAATGAAGATTATCTTTTAATACGGATGCAGCAATGCTTAGGCACTTTCTTAAGAAGAATACATATATTGATTCACAGAAAAATAAAACAGGGGCAGTTCAGGCTCTCTCTCCATCAGCATCCAGCAGAAAACATGATGTGACCGATAGTCAGGACTGGAAGGTGGGATAACCAGCCTGTATTCTCACTCATCCGCTGCATAGTCTTTGCCGTGGCAATTAGGGCAGCACTGAAGCCTTGGCTATCTCAAATTAGGCACAAACACAGTAATGACCTACTTTCCAAAGACATCAAGTACTTGCAGCTCCCAGTAGGTCTGTGTGAACTTGCTCCTTTTTGGAAACAAAAAACAGGCCTCTTTAAACTCGCATGTGAAAATGTAGCTGCAGCTGTTGAACTAGGGCACGATATTTTGTCCCTAATGAAGTCCACAAAACCAGGCTTCCATCTCCAGTTTTACAAAACCACTGCATTTCAGTTTCTTCATGTATTGCGTTGGGACTACTGAGAGTAACTCATACCCACTGCTGCTTGGCTCTGCAGATGAAATGCAATATGTAAAACACCAGCCGCTACGGTTAGCAACAGGTGAAGGATTGTACAGTAGTGATAGGAGGTTTGCTATCGTCTTCTATCAGTTGGAAACATGAGCTTTACCAACAAATCCCAGTTGCTTTTCAACATCTAGATTTCACAGCACATCTGTTGTGTCTCTACTAATGAAACTGCATGGATCTTGTTGCTTTTTTGAGAAATGTGCTCATGTCTCGGTGATTACACTGGGTACATCTGTCATGTATAAAATAACCAATTGGAAGGACTACATTAAATAGGATTTCTCAGGCTATTGCTGTATATTCTTATGAACAACATTTGATTTTCCTGATTCCATTTATTATCAGCATTATATTCAAGAGGAAAGGAGAGAAAAGAAGAAGGAAGAGTCTACTGCTTAGTGAGAAACCAGTCTACAGCATCCTGAACATAGGGCAATAATACTGACTATGTTGGTGTTAGAGAAATGCTTCCCCCTGGCTTTATGGTTAAGTATTTCTTCCAGGAGAAACCCCTAGATGGAACATTTCCTTAAGCCCTATTGTGAATTATATTATCTGAAGAGTATTTCTGTATTACTGCATGGACAATATCTTGCTAGAGCGAAGACTGTCAGAGGAAGACTGTTTGGAGGTGAACCCATGATATGGTCAAACAGCAACAGAAAAAAATGATGGTTAGACTTAGCAAATAACTATCTTGCCTCTATTTTGAGCCATAATTCTCTATTGGTACCTTTCCATTGGTTGAGGTTAAGTGTCTGGAAAGGAAAGAGAGATTCTTAAGAAAGCATATTATCAAGCTCCAAAAAAATTTAAGTAGTTATAGTCATGTCTGTGCCCTCCCTAACGTGCATCTTCCACTGTTACTACCTAGTTACATGAACAGAGATTTATGCACCATTGATTTTTCCTTACAGCTGACAAGGCCAAAGAGAATGGCAATGGGGAAATTAAAAGTAAAATGTTACCTTGACTGCATCTTTAAAGGAATCACTCCACTAACAGCACCAAATTAACTCCTGCAAAAAAACATAACTCAAAGCCCCTTGGGCATGTGTAACATTTTGTATCACGGTATGAGATGCTAACTTTTATATCTTATTATATACATTCACTGTGACTGAAATATAGTTGCTGAGGGAACCATAACCTTGAATTATCCTGACTTACCTCAGCATGCCAAACCTCAGCCACTGGATTGCTAGTGCATGGGCTTTCCTAGATTTAGTGACAAGAAATATGTCTTGCTGCCTTTTATTGGCCAAGCCTTATATTTGTACTAGAGTCATCTTATGGGGCAGCAAAAGAAGACAGCAGATTTAGTTTCAAGAATTCAGCTCTACTGATTGCAAATATTTACTACATAGTATACCTATATTTTACATTTAGACAGATGATGGTAGTTTTACGTGCTTGGTTTTAAATATCAGCATCCTCAATATGTTTTGGCTGGCAAATACAGCAACAGAATAGATCCCTGCTGTCACATGTGCCAAACCTCTCATAATAGATGCTGAAGGATGGAAATCAGTTCAATAATTACAGTAATAACTGTTAATATAATAAAAGACTATGTGGTCTCCTAGTGTTTAAGGTTACAGATACCTTGCTAAGTGCACTTGCTTCAGTGAGTGGGTCCTGGCCTCCAGGCCAAGGGAGCAGATGGGTTCTTCAGAGTAGGCAGCCCTGTTCACTTGGCCATGCAGCTCCTCTGGCCCCCATATGATATCCCTGTAGCTCTGAGACACAATTATTATTTTGGATTAGACTTTCCTTCCAAATGAAGTGCCCATAAGAATATGGGGGCTGTACTGTTACTTATCAGAGGGAAAATCTTTATAGCATGAAACGCAGGTTAGCTATTGCTTATCTGTGAAAATGTTGCTGGGATAGACTTGGGGGAGTGTAAAGTGGAGACAAATGAATCTAGTACAAATTCATCCATACTGCCTTGTAGTATTGGTCCCCAGGGAGAAGTATTTCCAGAACAGGTCATTCAATTTTTGATGAGACTAATCAGTTTGAGAGAGACATTGGGGGTGAGGTAGCAGTTGCACGTTGTGGCAGATCAAGGGAGGAAGGCCTGGAGATGGATGGAGGAGTGACTGGACACTGCAGCCTAGGGCAAGAGAGGACCTGTGCTTGACGACAGAGAAGGCAACAGGTCCATCGGCTTATGGCTTCTCCTCATGAATCCTGAGCTTTCTGTGTAGTGTTGGGCGATAAGCCAAAGGTCACCATGTCATGTGCTTCAGGGGGAGGTAAAGCTACATGCCAACTGTATTGTCCTGAAGGTCCCCCTACAACCACAGCTAAATGTCCTTGGGAAATCATCTGCTGGAGTGACAGGTACCACAAATACCATCTGAGGCCTTCATGCTGTTGCCGCGGGAGGAGAAATGCTAACAGTCACATGGAGATATTGCTCCTGAGTTTTCCCCTAGCCCTTCATGTTGCAAGGTACAAGAGGCACCTCCCTCAGTCCCTTCACATGTACAGAAGTCATCTGGGAAAACTCTTAAAGCTTCTTGCTGGGACCTCCAGGCAAACTACTGGAGTTTTCCCTGCTGAAAAACTGCCCCAGAGAACTGCTACTGGAAGGAGTTTATTTATTAAAATAAATAAATCCCTTAAAACCAGTTGAAATTTTTACATGTTGTACAGTACCCAGTGTGAATCCAGTATTACCTGTTCTGTGGGCAACTTAACCATCTCACAAGGGGTGAATAAAGCACTGAAGAAGATGTCTTTTACACCTCCCTTTCCTCCATGCTCTGAAGAGACTCTCATGCCCATTGGTTCTTAACTGGCTAATTCTCACTAAAGTCTCCCATGTCTCANAAAGCCAAAATACTGTGGAAACTAAGCCTCTGCTGTTGTAGATGCATGAATGTACAAGATGCTGTGACTCCCAGAGAAAACCAGGAACTGGAATTTGAAGTGTTTTTTCTCTCCTCTTTTTTATTTTCTCTCTTATTTTCCCTCCTCCTTCTGTTTAACTGGAAATTCATTAAATTCCATAAATTTGAACTTATTCTTCACTTTGTGGGTATGAATGTAATCAGCTTTGACATGTGCTTGTTAAGAGTATAGTTTCAGTGAAGTGAAATCATTTAATCAAGTAGAGGTTAGAGCAGCCTTATTTTTACTTAAATGGCTGTAAAATCATCGAAATGAAAGCCTTGGAGGAAACACTCACTTCTTTGACTGGTGTCTAAAAAAATACCCTAAGATTATATTACCCATAATGTCATCCCTTCTAGTGTGGCACATGGATGAAGCCTGTCATTTGCGTTCAGGGATTCCAGAAGTGGCTGCTACCCTTTCCTTGTACTGTTCCCTGCAGTAGCTGCAAGAGCAGCCTGGCTTTCCATGGTTAACATAAATTTGGCTGCTTGGGAAAGGCAAGAAAAGGTGACCACCAAGGTAGGGGTGGTGTTTGTGCTGTGCCACCTCAGCCTAACAAGTGGAACAGAAAATGTCCCTAGGCAAAATCCTTAATCATATGAATTGCATTTGTGTCAAGGACACAAGCTCTTATTTTATGCCAGCCAAAAAAATAGCCCTCCCAGCAATAAAAAGCCCCAAACAAACCACAGCAAAACAAGAATATGTACAGTCTTCATGGGAAAGCAAAGAAAATGTGTTTCTCCCAGAACCAGTCTTCACATACAGATATCCCATACAGGTCAGATGCTTTAACTCAAAGAAATAACACAAGGAAAGCAGTCATAGTTATCAGCCATGCATGGCAGACCAAGGTCTTGCTGATGGCAGAATCAGTATTGCTTGGGGTATTTGAAATCTCCCTCCAAATGCAAGTAAACATAAGAAAAAGTGATGACAGTCTGAGCAATTAAAGTTTTAAAGAAATAAAATCAAATTGTATTTTAACAAACTGGTATTACTTATGAAAGTTCTTCTGTACTTCCAAACTTTCAGTGTGATTAAGTGTAGCTATTGTATAGCCTAATTAGGAAATAAGAACAACAATGTACTGCTAATAGCTTCTTTACCCCAGGACTTCATCTAGTAGCTTCAATCATGTTAATACATTTTACTGACTAACAGAAAACCTATCATCAGGTGGAAATATTTTCATTCTTTGTTCTCACAATTCAGATACTTCTGGTTTTGATTTGTCAAAACTTTCCTGATCCAAAGCCTTGAAGCAGAATGCAACCTGAACCTTGGAAAAAATCGTATGTACTTCTGCTTCTAAACTCTGCAAATGCACCTAATCTTTGCTGAGAGATGAGCCAAAAATCTCTATCTGAAGATCTGCAAATGCTGAGAAGTATTACCTCTAATCCTCACATTCTGGACCCATCTCTAGTTATACTAAAAATAGAAGAGCTGGGTGGCTTGACATAAAGTGTCAGACTATGTAAACTACCCTGAAATTGCTTGGGATGATTCATTCTCCCAGTCCTCTCTCACTTCGCAAAGCCTGGATTTATGAAATCTTATTTAAAGTCAAACACACCATTTTTTGTCAAGTGGCATTTGCCCTTCACCTACAGTATTTCCAATTGCCTTGAGCCCAGTATGGTCCAATAATCCTCAGGATGTCCTTTGTGTGCTGTTGATGTTCTCTTCCAGAACTCACTTTTTCTCCCCTGATTTTCCATAACTATTGAAAAACTTCTGTCATTACAGGACAAAAAGCTCCCAGTTTGCAAAGATGAAATCATTTTGCTTGAGCAGCCCAAGAAGTGAGAAGCAGCGCTGAGCATTGATCCCTCTCTCTCGTTCTCTCTGTCTTAGAGAACAGGTTTCTGGTTGAAAACATGCCTTCGCAAGGATGTCAAGTCTGAGGAAATGAAAGTGTAGCAGGATCTGAAGCGTTAAAACCTTACTCACATGAAGCTGGGAGTGCAGTTTCCCCATTCTGACTCCTGTGAAGGACATCCTGCTGGGACAGAGATCTGCTTTACATGGCTAGGATGGGACAGGGCACAGGTACTTCTTGGCACTTGTGCACTCCACACACCATGCTCCTACAGTGGTTATCAGACTGTTATCCTTTGCAGGTAATCATGAGAAAAAAATGCTTTTATCCGTCCTTCCCGGTGCTGTACCCCTCAAGTCCTCTCAGGCAATGCAGGAGCACCCCAGCTTTTGTTGCATCCCTCGCTATCTCTTTGTCCCTCAGCCAAAACTGGAGCTGAGCCCTGGGAACACACAAACGTCCTCTGGGATGGGGGGTAAAATCAGAGTGGGGAGGGGTGGAACCAGTGTAATCAACCTGGCAAACTAAAAGGTCTCTGCTTCTGACCAGCCCAGTTAGGAACTGGATTGTTTTGTCTGCACTGGGAAGGTGACTGTGGATCTAATGCTCCCATTACTTACTCTATCCTGAATCAGGACTGTTAACAGCAAGGTAAGTGAGACGGATATAGCAAGTCCTAAAAGAAGAGAATTGAAGTGCCATGTTTTCCTGTTTGCTTGTTTAAAATAAGCCAAATAAGCTGACAGCACTGAATAAATATAATAATGATGGATATCACTATTTAGAGCAACTTTGACCAAGTCATTACATTATCCTTGTTCTCTACTTTAGACATCTCATTTTGCATGCAACAGTCACTTGAGTAAGATGGGGGCCACAGTAGACAGCGTCACAGTTTTTGAGGAAATGAGGAGTTCTGTTGGGAGGTTTTTACCATTGCAAGTATCACAAGACATCTTAGTAAACGCACTGAAGCAAGCCTGCGTGAAAACTGCCCCAGGCTCTACGAGTGTGGAACATCTCGCAGAGTAGGTCCTGCTCTGGTGAGGCCCCATGCTCCACTGCAGTCCAAGCTGTCCTTGTGTGGCTTGAATTGCACAGGTGGTTAAATAGGAGGACTAAAGTTTGATGGTTTGTACTACAGCCTAGGAAATTCAGCTTCAAATTCAAGACTGTCCCCGAAGAAGTGGTAAGAATCTTTTTTTTGTCTAATCATGAAGCAATACTTAAGATTTAACTGTAGAGAAAGAATGTTTATACAAAAGGCTGTGCATCTGCAGAGCTCTTTCTTCTGAAAAGAGAGATAATGGTTTAGAGCAGAAGAAGAATAAACCTCTGAGTATAAGGCAATTTCCATAATTTTTTTTAGCAATATTGCCAACTGGCTTTGAAGATTTAGACCCTATCCCTACCTATTTTTTTGTAAATAACTTCAGAGAGGGCCAGAGACAAATTTTGTTTCATTACAGTAATTGCAGCTATAGTCAGTCCAAGAAATTTTACAATGTTTATCTGTCAGCACCATCCACTCAGTCCCTGACACTGTGGCCGCCTGGAAAACTACTGCAGCTAAACAACATAGTATATGCAGATCACTTTGATTTCTTCAAATACCTTGCTGCAATGCAGAGGCAGTTTCTCTACAGTTTTCTGTGTATTCATGAGAGTGTTTGCCATGCAGTCCCAGCCAAAAACCTTCCAAGGGACAAACAGTCTCCTGTGTGGGTTTATAGAGGGAAAAGTAGATTTTTTTTTTCTTTATTGTTTGGAAGATTTACTTATACCTGAATGGAAGCCTGACCTGCCAGGCAGAATCAGGAGACTGCCAAAATAGAGGTGATCAATGCTATAAAAAACATAATGCAACATAACAGGCCTGAGCCCACACTTCTAAATTACTGACAATTTTGCCTCTGACTTTTGAGAAAAAGTGGGCCAATTTATTCAATATTTATAAGCCCAGGAGAGTGCTGAGAGTGAAGTCCTGCACAGTAAGAGACGAAGTCTGCAATAAACCAAATGCTGCATCCATGGCAACTCACAACTCAGCTAATAATTTTTCAACATAAAAAGAAAGATATTTTTCATGGCCACTGAAACAGAAGCAATTTACAAAATTGACTGAAGTGAAGGCATTTTGCATCTGCTGTGTTTTTCATGGCCTCGGTCTTTTGTTTGAACCTCACCTGCTCCCTGGGATGTTCAGGGAGCAACGATAGCCCCTAGTGAGCATCCTGCCATCTCTGGATGGTGGGAGGAGGGCGGTGATGTGTTGCCTGTGTTTTTGTCACACCAGGGTTTGACTCCTAGTCTATGTGGGGCAAAGAACTGCTCTGCAAGAGGTCAAAAAAGATTTCAGTTTTCTTCTGCAGAGAATTTTCTTCTGAAAGAATTTCAACACGGATGAAAATGGCATTTTTCTCTCTGCTTTCACAGTCATTTGGGAAAAGAAAAAGCTGAGAGGCAATTTGTCTGCAGTCTGTCCCTGAAGAGGCACCACAGGGTCCCCCTGTCCCCTTTTCTGAAATGGGAGAGAGGTTCATCTCAGCAGCTCCGGGCAGAGCATCACTGCTGTAATGTCCATGAGCTGCTCTACATTCAGGGGGAGAAGTTCCTGTGTGAAGCACATCAGAGCCACAGATCTTTCAGGGAGGTTCTGATCACTCCTTTTGGAGAGGTTTTCTCCCCTTCTGTTCAGTAGGGACAGCTATGCCACTGCCAGGGTGCAGTTGCACCTGGCACTCCTCAAACACACAGTCAATCCTTTGCTGACCTGTGTATTTTAGACTCATAAGTCCCTGCTTGCTTTGAAAGACAGAGCAGAACAATTAAACAGGGTCAGAATTTTATAGATATAAATAGATATAGATATACTCAGGCTCACAGATACTAAATGATTTGCCCATGGCACCAGGCAGAGGTGGAAAGACATGTGACATATCCTAAGTGTCAAGCCAAAGCCCTAACTTAAAGACCATCTTTCCTTCAAATAAACAGTTGTACTAGTTATGTTTAACACAGCATTTCACATACCAGGGAGATAGAATACTCCTGGCTGTTCTGTTAGACGTCAGCTTTGGTCGTATTGTTCCCTACTGCGTGCAAAACGCTCCACAGATAATAAGCAGTAACACTAATGGTTTCCCAGCAGCATTCAGCTTTCCCTACACTCCTGGTGAAAGACAGCAAAATTGTTGTCATCCTTAAAAACAGAAGGCTGCCTCTGTCGTTTTCCTGAGCAGTCATACTGTATTTTCCTTCCAAACTGGGGTGGTTTATTTCTCTTCCAAACCTTTACTGTAAGATTGGGTCACCAATGAAAGTCAAATGAAAACATCAAGTCTGTATCATATGTTGGTGCATTTGTTATTTTGTTGAACCTTGCTGCATCTGTATAAGTCAATTCAGGTTAAACAGCCCTTTATCAAGAAAGTCCTGGTTGCTGTGGAGGACATCAGCACATCTGCTTCTCCACACACTGCTGAATTTTGCTACGCTATATTGATTAACAGTAAAACTGAAATACTACCACAGCAACTTGCTTGAAGCAAAAACGATGATTCAAATTCCATTCCATATTTTGGACATATCACTGTAATAAAGACTATAATTGTGGGGTCAACTAGAGGAACAGTACAGAATTGAGAAGGACTCCGGACAGGATGTCATGGTTGGAAACAGGATACGGCCGAGTCTGACCCAGCAGGACCAGCAGACAATCAGGATGGCGAACCTGCCCCGTGGACACTGACCATCAGACAGTGGGACTAAGGGGGGTGGTCATCGCGGGGCGTGTGCGTATCGGGTGTACGGGTATATAAGCGCTGTGGCGCAGCAAGAATTAGGAGATTTCCGCCACGACACTCGTGCAGGGAAGCTGTCTCCCCTAGGACGGGATCCTAGCCTGGGCGTGAGGTCGTTGTCGCTGGGCTGGGGCGACGTGAGGTCGCCGGGTGGAGACGACAATAATGGGCTACAGAAACTCGTTTTTTCTCCTTCGCCAGGGATCATATACAGAAAGAGAAGTAAGGATATTCAGTTTGTGCTGGAAAGATGGTTGTGCAGGACCTGTTTATCTCCTTGAGACTGAACAGCTTTCCATGGAAACACAGTAATCTGTGAGTAGCCCTCCTCTGATATGGCTCTGTGGGCACTAATTCTGCAGTTTCTGTATAAAGAGCTATGAGCAATGCCCAGCAGACCTGCATTGGATAAATATCTCATGGCAGTGATGCCTCACGCTTTGGACACAAACCTAGATAGAAGCTGTGCATGGCACAAGGGAAGGAGAAGTATTAACCAAATCCTCTGCAACGGTGAGATCTTTGCAGAAAGTAGCAAGGAGATTTAATGGAAGTACATGCTGCACAGAGCTGGCAATATCTTCATCACTATGACCACCACGAGAATCAGACAGCTGGACCACCATTAAGCTTTGTTTCTTTCTAGCTTCAGAAGTTTTTCACAGTCAGAAAGCAGTGCTTCAGTCAGGCAGCCTACAGGCAAGAATGAGTGAAGCAATATCACCTTCTTCACACTAAAGTTAATATATATCCTAAGACAGAGAGGTATGCCCACTAGGGATCCATACCTGAAGACCAAGACAGCTAAGCGGTCTCAGCAAAAAATTGCTCTTCAGAGTGCTTGTCGAGTTATTTAGCATGAAAAGGTCTTATTCAAGGAGTTTCACTCAAGCGAAGTACCATGTAGTTAAAAATAAAAATAAAAACATAGTGCATGCAAGGGCTGCTCAAAGCGATTTTTATCAGCAGATAACAGCTTTACCTTATCATCGCCATTTCTCTGTACATGGGAGTTTGGAAACAGAAGAGTAAATTGACATGAAAATGGTTCTTGGTGATGGGAAACAAGCAGTAAAATGACACAATGAACATCTTTAGGACCAATTTAATTCCTTATACATCATGATTTAGGAGAACGAATATGCATTAAGGTAAATAATTTTTCTGACAAGGCAAAATGTGGAATTGCCAGTCCAGCTTAAGCGATGTTCAGAATCACAGAGATAGATTAAGAGAGAAGGCAAATAAATGGCTCAAGCACATAAATTCAGTGTAAGGAAAACTAAGATAGTGAGGCTAGGCGGAATAAAAAAAAAGGAGACAAAAGGGAAGGGGAAAAGAAATATGCTCTCTCTGACCATCCATATGCTTAGGGCACTGAGCAGTGAGAGAACCAGATGGTGTGGCTCAGACTTTAAAGTATAGTTCTCTTAGTTTTCGGCAATTACATTAATACACCCTGAAATTATAATATGTTTTAGAAGACATTAGGCAATTTTCCCCTGAAAATGACAGAAATTATTTCATCTCCTTTTTCTGAATCTAGGTGTTTCTTGTTTGCTCAAAGTTGGCCACCTATGGCTATAAATTATGAACCTCATCCCAGAGCCAGATTTTTGCTTAACAAATTATCAAGGCTTCTTTAAGAAAATTAAGCTGTTACTTTGTCTGATCTCTGGAAGAAAGAAAAAAACACAAAGCACCCATAACACTTAGAGAGGGAAATGTCTGTTCTTATACTTATTCAGAAAGACCTTTGATATGGAAATCATTGGCTTTAACTCCTGTAGCCTTAAGCCTCTCCCCAGTAATTCAGATAATGCATGCAAACGCCTGGACACATAGCCCACTGTAACCACAGAGGAACATGCTTCCTGTTCCTCTTTGGAGTGTTCCTATTCAGACTCATCTTTTCTGTCTTCTCTCTGGCAATATCTGAGTATCTCCACCTGCCAACACAAGGACTGCATTTGTACAAGACCTGATAAATCACTGCTGCTCCTTCTCCCAGGCCTGCAGGTACTGTCACAGACAGTGTACACAAATATCTAAAATAGAAGCCATCAGCATATCTACTTAGATGCACCAGGATAAATGAAAATGTTGCATCACCACTGCATCAGGCTCATTTGCTGACTAAAGTGCTGTCCTGAGGGCCACCTTGACGTGTTTGCCATCACTAATGCTCCAAAGGGGCTACAACAAGACTACCACCGTGCACACCCTGGGAAATGTGCCTCCACCACCCCCAGAGGTGGGGAAAGGGCTGTCCAAAATGCCCACAGGACCGGCACGCAGGATGGTTTGTGCACTCCTGTTGGGCAACCCACCCCTGGTGGTGGTGCTCCTTAAATAAAGCCATAGCCAGGCCCTTTGCTCCTGTCTCCAGCCAGTGGGGCCAGGCTGGCCCAAAACACTTCTTTTTTGACTACTGGGCCTTCACTTCTCTTCTTTTTTTTGTGTGTGTCCTTCCTTCCCCCCCCAATCATCATTTATTTTTACTCTGGGCCCCGAGTTTTGTGGGGGTGGAGGGAAATGTATTCATTTTTGTTAGGACTGGACTGATAAATGTGTTAATATGCAGAATGTATAATAATAGTGTTCATAAGCAGACATCCATTGAAAAGTAAGAATAGGACAAAGATACATGGCACTTCCCCTGAGTGCTGTCCTCCAGCTATTTTCAGCTCAGAGGATTTCCTGAGCTTCATGCAGTTTTCCTATTTAGTCACCTTCAAGAAATTGCTGTTCCAGTTACTTGTTCAGGTTTTCAGATGTGAATCCATCTAAACTTTTTGCATCCACATCACTCAGTCCTTTGCGGGTTAAAGGACAGGAAGGCCATTTGGTGGGGGCAGTGTTGTGCTAGGGAATGGGTCATGCAAATACAGCAACTACACATGCACTTACCAACTGTAACAAACCTCAGTGAACTGGCATTTTTTAAACCCATCTAGGGCAGCAACAGCAAAAGAAGGGAGAAATGATAACTGTCTAGGACCCCTAGAGAGTGTCAATGGTCGGGTGGTTCTTCTGTACCCAGGTAAGGGGCCCTGCTTTGCAGTGTGCCTGGTTATTCATCTGTGAATGACCACATCACCCACCTGGTTTTAGTATCCTTCTTTTCTCCACCTGAGAGTGGAAAAAGTGGAGAAAGGACAAAACCTTTTAAAGGAGATCACAAATACCAGTGACCCCAAGCACCTAGAGCACGGTGGGCACCAGGATGATGGTGCAGGATACATGAAGTGAAGCTGCTGACGATGTCAGGGAAAGCAGGCTTACATCAGGATGGGGCACACCTGAACATCCAAAACAAATGTAAAGGCAACAATATATAAAAGAATGGTATTCCCTGGTCCAGACAATACCAGACAGGTATTCCCTGAGCCCTTCTGGCAGATCCAGTAAATCAAGGCAGATACATCTGTGGCTATTTACCAGGGTTTGAAAGGCTACTCCCAGCAGCACCTTCACTATCACTTCCACCATGGAGCCCAGAGATAGATCAAATGCGTCCCATCCAGTATGGCACTGTGGGACTGACACAGAAAGTTCCCTTCCTCCTGCCCAAGGAGAAAAGGAGGAGCTGTTGACAAGACAGGGAGATTACCATGGCTTCTAGCAGCAAAGAGAGAACTGGTCTCTCCCGTACTTCTGCCACTGCCTGCACATGCCCCCCCTGCAGCAACTCCCACCCACTCCACCTGGCACAGCTGCAAGCTGGGATGTTTAATGCATTTTCTTTCCTTTCGTGTCACCATCAAACGTCATGCTGCCTTATCTTGTGTTTTAAACTCTATGGTCAATTGGCCACAAAGATTCACACTCACAGAGCTGAACAACAGTACTAAAATTATTCCCCACTGCACTTTCTTCTGTTAATGACTTCTGTCACTAGGATCACAGCCTATGGGTTATGGCAATTACAGGGAATAATGTAAGTTTAGGACTTTTTTTTTTTTTTTTTTAATTTAAATGGAGACAGAGTAACAAACACAGATGTTCATCTCAGAACACTTTCAAATTTTCCCTCAAGTTATATGAGCCCAGTACTGTGTGGGGAGTCAGACACAGAGTGCCTATGTCAAAAACATGCCCTGAGCTGCAAGCAGGAATGCAGAAAGCAGCAGAAAGTATACCTCGCAACATCTCATGTCAGTTAGATGATGTTTTCACAGATTTTCACAGATGTTTGTCATACATTGAGGCTCTCCACCAGTTCCTACAAATGTTCTGCCACATAAGATGGGCTTCCTACAGTCCTATTTCTTCTTGATAGCTTTAGTGAACTTTCTTTTTCAAACTTGAAAACTCCAATTTTCTACATAGAAACAGGACATTTTGCTACCATGCTTTGCTTTCAGCACACTTTCTCTCCATCATAAACATTTTATGTGTGTTTGCTTTCCCAACTTTTGGTGTTTCAGCTCCTTTTTCACATCAGGTACTTCCCATGAAAGCCAATTGGGCATATGACAAGACAGCCCTGCAAGATAATGTCTCATTAGAGAACAGTTTTCATGCTCCTCCTAATCGGTGAAAAAGAGCAAAAATATCTGCAGCAGGAGATAACATGAGAAGGAAGTTAAAACCATTTTCTGGGGTATTTTATTTTTCAACTGCTCTAATTCAGTGCTGCATGACTTACTCAGTAACCACAGCCGGGCAGGACTCTTTCCCACAGCTCTCACGCAGCCAGTGAGTGGTGAATTAGCAAGATGCAGGGAAAAACATGCTGTCAGTGAGACTTGGAAACAGTGATACCAACTGATAACTGCTGAAGCACTAAGACATCCTTTTCAGACCCAGAAGCAGACATGTCTTCTGTATGAAGACCATCCTGGTCTCCTTTTAGATAATTGGCATGGAAATTTGTAATGAGGACGAGCAATCTGCATGTCCTATAATGCTTCAGTTTGATATTGCCATGTACCATGTTTTCCATAGTCACCAAAGAGAGTCTACTTTGAACACTGATTCATGGATGGAGGGTGCACAATAACCTTCTAGAGAGTAGAAAATTAGGACCCAGAGGACCCTTAGGGCAGCCAAGCCCAGAAGGAAGGTTGCACTGAAGTCTTCTTTAAGCATCCACAAAGAACTGTCCTGTGGGACCGGTGAGAGTTTGATCAAAGCCTTCTGCATGCAGCTTGCTATGGATGTGCAATGGTATTGCTCTGTGCGGACAACTGCAGACATTTGCAGGTCTTCTGTTAGGCAGCAAGGTGGTCAATTGTCTGCAAGAGGCATTTTTTAGAACAAATTTTCAGCTCCTATCAGTTATCACTGCTCCACTTATAATGGGGTCATTTCAATTTGCATCAACAGAAGATTCTATTTAGATTTAATTACAGATTTCCTGCACTTATGCCTGTGCTGATAGGGGCAGGGCATTTGAGGATTTGGGGGGTTGATCAGAATGTGGAAGTTGAAGCAATTTTTCCATCTCAGACCCACCTCCAGCAGCAAACAACTGCATTTAAGCACATTCCCTCTCGCTGAGATACGCAGTATTTAGTTTCTTCCTCTGAGGGGCTGTTGTAGTTCACACAGGAAAGACGGACATTATCACATGATTTCAGCATTAATGACAGCTTTATTGTAAAGTGGGGTCTTCGTAGGAGCAATGCAGTAACCATACAGAAGCTCATTCTGGAGTCTTTAAAATTTTCTAGGGTTAATGTGGCCATGCGCAAGTTTTGAAATACTGGTAGGAGATGCTCTTCAGCAGACAACATATCGAGGTAAAATCAGATAAGTACTTATAAAACAAGAGCAGTGCTATGAAAGAGCAGCCAGAGTGTAGTAAGAGCCTGCCAAACAGCCACAAACTGTTCCTGCAACAAGGAAGACAAGTGCACAGACAAAAAATAGAGACACTGAAAAACAGCTCTATTAAAATTAAAGCCTATTGGAGTACCTAATCTTGTATTTCTTTGCCCTGATCAAAGCAGACTCCTTCCTTCCTGTTGCTGGCAATATTACCACAGAGTCCATCACTGGGAAGTGTTTAATACTTAATGACAGCTCTTGCCACCAAAGGTTTTGTGGTGTGAGCACATGAGGAGGAAACAAAATGGAGAAAAATAAAACTATTGTCATTTTACAGGTGGGGAACTGAAGCCTGAAGGGAATACATTTGCCTGAGGTCATATTTGAAATGTGTAGCAGTCATTGTGAGCCCAGCCATGCTCTCAGTTAATACAGCTTCTCCATTGTTTTGTTCAAAGAAACCCTACGTGTTTCTACCTGTTCCTTTTGGAATATTATTCCAACAGGTGAATGGCCTGTGTTAGCAGGAACAGTTTCCTGACAATAAAATGTACGGATTTAAATGGAAATGAAGCTCCATGAATGAAGCAAGCCAGAAGCACTTTCCAATTGTGTTTGGTCATGCAGCAGTAAAAATGCTTCTCTATCCTCAGGAGGGGAAACAACAGTCAATCCGTTTTCTGTATGACTACCTGCAAGATCCATCACAAGTCTTCCTACCATACAGAAGAAAATTGAAGGTAGTTTTCCTTTTATAAGACCATCACAGAAAGGCAAATGTATGTCAGGAGACACTCCAGGAGGTGCTGGAGTGATGGAAGGGGACAAAGCAAATGAGCAATGGTTGGTGACTCTTAACACCAACAGCCTTCAGGAAATATTCGGTAAATACCTTCAACAGCAGCTCTATGCTGACAACAAAATAACTAACTGAAGAATTAATCTGTAAGTAATTCCTTTTCTTCAAACCACCTTCTGCCAAGACTAGGAAAATAGAAAGATGGCATCACTTGCCCTGGTGCTCAGGGAGTCCACATTACTTTAGTCCAGGCAGATGAAAGGAGAATGGCCCCCATGAGGAGCTGCTCTCAAGATCCATCTCAGGGGGGAAGTACTGCAGAGAAGTGGTTTAATGGAGGGCTGATAACAGAGCACCCAGAAGGAGAGAACCACATACCTAGACGTTAGGCCTTCCTCCCTTTCCCTGCGATGAGAGAAGAAGGAGACATTTGCCAGCATGCAGGTAAGTGCTACATTTTCAGAGCTGGCAGGTGAGCAGAGTCATAAGTGAACATACCCAAGGGCCAGAACAGAGTTTGTACCCCAATTATTTCAGTCTGCTTCTCCACTAAGTTTGCACACATGAACAGCTCTATACTTGAAGCACATTTCTCTTTCCTGCTTGTGCTGTTTCTTCCACAATGTTCCAGCACTAGTTAGAATAATCTCAACACCACGGTACTCCAGGTGTAACTAATCAAGTGTGTATGCAATGAGAATATTTCACCTACCTAAGATATGAAGATAATTTTTTTAGGTAACCAGTCATTGATTTCTGGGTCTAGAAAGGGAAAGAAGAGACATGAATCACTTTGAAATGAAATTTTCTCATTTCTAGGGCAAACATTGAAGAATTACAAACATGATGCAAACTAACAAAACAGAGTAAGGAGCAGTGAGCCCAAGACACGGGGGCTGAGATGATATAAGGAACCACTGGGGCTGAAAACCTCAAAGATGAGTCACATCTTATGAAACAAGGAAGTTTCCAGCTTGGAGGAGGCCCTGCAAGAGCAAGTATAAAGGGTGCAGTGCTTTTCTTTGTTACCTGTTTCACCATGGCTGTCTTCTGAGTGGGAGAGCTTGTGCAGTTGTCCTCCTTCTCTCCCTGCTGGCTGCAGAGCAAAAAGAAACACCGATGGAGATTGCAGCTGACTCAGCTCTGTGCAAGTAGTGCTCATTAATGAAGACAATGGAACTACAGCAAGAGGAGAAGCTGCAACCTAACAAATGCTTGGGTTGTGGAGAGGAGTTTCTTATTGATCTTTTATTACAAAGGGAATTTCATTTAAAAAATATTGCAGAGCAACACATAAGGGGTAAAGACTAGATTGACGGCAAAGCCAAGAAGTTCCTTTGAGAACTTCATAAGAAACATTTTATTCCTCCCTTCCTCCCATTTCTCCCCATCTTAAATCTCATGTCTCTAGATTGGGCTTGTTTTGTTTTCTTCTTTTCTTAAAGTACATGTTGCTATGTTTCATGTTGGACCTCTCTACTTTGCTTTGTCTAGGCATGAGCAAAGACCTCAAGAACATGGTGTCTGAGGCAGTTAAATTCCAAAAAACATTTCTTTCCAGCAGCACCTAGGCTATGGGGAAGCAGTAAGGATTCCAGACCAAGCACTGATATCAGTTGACTGTGCTAACAGGCTGAAATCAAGTTTTTGCTTCTTGTCAGCTTTTATTGCCAGACAGCTCAAACTTCTCCCTCCACCAAACCACATGCTTTTTATCTTGTGTATTTTTTTCATCTTCCCTTCTCTTTTACCTGCTTCCTGCTCCCAAGGCTTCTATCTGATTCTGCAATTGCTTTGAAAGTTTTCTGTAATTGGAAAAAAAAGTAGTGATTTCCATAAGCTTAGTTGTGCTCAGGATCATTTCAAGGCTGCTGTGCTATAAATTCTCCTGCTGCATTTTATACTATCATTTACTGAGAGCCCCAAACTTCTCTTGGTGAGATATTGTCCCTTCTCATGTATTTATAAGCTCCTGAATTAGGAACTCCTTTACTTTGTAGTAATTCTTAGGAATTACTGTATGGAACAACTGAATTTACGGGTTCATCCTGTCTTGGATAAGAGGCAAAACTCTGCAGTCCCGAAGAACCCACACAGTGGTAAGAGCGGATGCCACTGGCATTGAGCTAACACTTTGTAGATTATTGTATTGCAGGAGAGCAGCATTAGTATTTCTGGATTCTTCCCATAAAATATATGCTACCATGGCAGTAAGGTGGGAAAAAAGGTCTGGTATTTTCTTCTATGATGTCCTCCAACTTTGCCTGATGGAGACACTACAGCAATTAAAAGTAGAGGATCTCTACTGCCCATTAGGTGTGGGGTAGCCCTACCAGTGCAAACAGCAGAGGAGCTGAAAAATCACCTAAAAATTCTTGTTAATTTAAACTTTATGTTATATTTCAGCCTTTGTTGTTACAGTTCATGTGGTGCATACTTAATGTCATTACACAGATCTTCTCTTCAGAACACAGAGAACACAAAACTGAATCTTGAATCACTTCACATGACCGTAAGGGGAGTTTTTAAACAGGGATCATACCTACTGCCAGCACTTCATACTTTGTGCTTAATTTGGGAGTGATTGCTAGAAGGAATACTTAATCCCTTGTGTTTACTGAATTTAGAGGATTTCTGAACTGCAGAACAGCGAGGAAAGGGAAGAGTGAGAGTGAGAAGCCCAGTGCTTAAATGCACATGGGCAGGTCTCTGTACGTAGATCATGCTGTGAGGATGTGATGTTTTGAAATTCAGAGATTTTATATAACTCATTACATACAGGCAACTACAGTCCAGTAGTCTAGTAGGACATGGTTTTAATGGCACTTGAACTCTGGTCAAGAAAACAGAGCTGTTGCTCTGAAAATAACTGTGTAGCTGTAGACTTTGCTGCTGCTGTTCAAGCTGCTGTTTTTGCTTTTTATTCTGCAAAGTAATAATATGAACCTGGTGCAGATTATAAAGAAAGAGAATTGAAATAAACATCCAGGATATGTGCTGTAACTTGTGTATTCTGAGGAAAAGATAAACTGCTCCTGGAATTTGCTAAGAGTAAAATGAGACTTTCCACATCTAAATTTCATTTACATTTCTGTGGTTGGATGATTAGGTGACAAAAAAAAAAAAAAGAATCTATTCTACATAAATTTGAGGAACTTGTTTGATGCTGCATAAACTGTATTAGCTTAAAATCAATAGCATATATTTCAGGTGTGGCTGATGTGGAAATATTCTAGATACTATAACATAATAAACGCAGAATAGAAGGCATTGCTAATACTTACAACCCAATTAGTTCAGAGTTCTTGAGCTGCTCTTCTAAGTGGCTTATTTTTATCTGCATGTCCTTAAAAGTTTGAAAGAAAAGCAAACATTCTTAATATTAGTCCATCAGTCTGGTGTGTAATAAAAGTCAAGTCAGAGCTTATTAGCATGAGATCTGCATCAGTGCAGTCCTTGAAAATATTATATTCTCCTCTCCCAAATTGTCTCTGATAGAAATCTACGGGAATCGGCCCTCCCAGTATTACTTTGGATTACCGTGGCTTTCTTGATGACTTAAGTTCCCTATAATACAAGCTTAAGCATTTTAAAGGCATACTTGCTGTTTTGCAGGCTATGGTCTGCAAAATTTCTAAACTACAATTTCTCAATGTTGCATTATTTTTTTGTTCCGGAAAATACTGACAGACTAACTCCCTGCATTCTTACCAGTACTGTATTTCACTCTATTGCTTCACTGCTTGACATCTTTGTAATTAACTTTGTAAAAGGCTATCACTGAATGGTACTGGTCTAAACAAAGAAAGAAAATGTACTGTGATATGTAATAGGATGTCGTACCTCTAAGATTTTGTCCTGTTGTATGACTAGTTCTCTTTCTTGCAATATTTCCCCCTTTTCCTAAAAATCAACAAAATCAAATATAACTTGTTAGGTGAAAAGCATTAATATTAAAAAGGTAGCATTGGTTAAATTTTCAAGGTAAATAGACTCTAGTAAAAAGCTACAAAGCAGCACTTGCTATCCATCAAACATTTATCAAAAGTGAGGATTATGAGACCACACTGTGTGTTTGACAGTCTTTCTAGCCTCAGAAGATGTAGCTGATATCAGCAGTGAAGAGAAATCTCATAGGAATGAAATTCCTATCTGTTTGGTAAAAATAGGCAATGGGATAGAAGACGGAAGCTGAAGCTGGTGCCCATGCTGAGACAAGTGCTTCAGGAGAGCGTGGCTATCTTAGCAGGCCCCAGAGGATCTACACAGGAGCAAGCTTTGGGATGATTTTTTTTTCATTATCAGTGGAAACTAATGAAAACATACGGGTGGTGGGCTCAGTAGCTGGTGGGATGTAGAATGTCCTGAGCATGAAAGAATCCTCAGGAAGTGAACAGCACAGGAAAGGCCTGGGGATGGTCGGCAGGGAGCTTAGTGTGAGCAACCAGTGTGCCTAGCAGAGATGGAGGCCAGCAGCATCTGGCTTCTATGGACAGGAGCTCAGCCTGTAGCTCGAAGGGAGAGATTATCTACCCTTACTCAACATTCTTTAGACCACATGTGGATATTGCATCACCCCCAATACATGATGGATATCAATGAACTGGAGTGAGTTCAGGGGAGGCCTCCAAGGTGGTTGGCTAGGTGCCCTGGAGGTTGTGCTTGAAGGTTTTGCAGAGCCATCTGGATACAGCCCTGAGCACATTGGACTGAGCTTTGAGCAGGAGGTTGGACAGACACCCCCCATGTTCCCTTCCCACCTAAATTATTCTGTGATCCCATGGCTCTGCTGACTCATAAATCAAGTCAGCTTGGTTTATGGAGGCCCCTCCTAAGTAAAAGATTTGCTTTTCTGTAGCTTAGCATGAAATCACAGACATACGCACTATTTCAAAACTTTGCTGGAGACTTTGTTATGACAAGTGCTTGCACTTAATTGTTTTGCTGGGAAAAAATAATCTTTATTCATACTGAACAAAAAGAAACTATCAACCAGTCAAAGCAGGGAGGTAGGAAGCGGAATTTGTAAGTCAAAACAGTCTATGTTGTTTACCACTGTGCTTTTTCAAAATCTGATGATGATTGATGGAATATAGAGGATTTTGTTTCCGAGAGGCTAATTCAAATCCCAGCTGCACGTTCAGAAATCTGAAGCCCCTTCCACTGGAGGGACCAACCAAGGTATTAGCTACCCAAGTGCTGATTTATGCTCCTGTGGTAAAACAGGAGAAGAAAGCTTGTTGGCATGGGGTCGTTATTATGCCCACAAAATAAGAAATTAGGAAAATACACAGGTGAAAATTGGTCAGCTATGCTGATATTTGTGAAAGAAAGGTGGACCACATACATCTCTTCATGGACAACAGCACACCACAGGAGCAAATGATTTATCATGCACTTTGGGCAGCTTCAGAAAAGACCACAAAGACTCAGTAAGTCACAAACTTGAAGTCACTCCAACTCATCCAAAAGCCAGGTCTTATGCCATCCCAGCATCAGAGACAGTAATGATGGGGGATTTTTGTCATGCCAGTGACAGCCAGGAAAATCTTTGGTGAGCCTGTGTCTGGGCAGAGTTAAGCATCACAGAGCTACACCAACACAGCCTTTACTGCTCTGGGAGAAGTCCAAACTTATAACAAATTGTTAATAATCTTACAGTAGACTCTCACACTCTTTCTGCATATCTTATGCCTATTTGTTTCCACATAAGGGCTTTTTGATACCTTTATGATGTCCTTTTCCTTTTCTTCCATCCTTTTCAATAGCTTCTGCAAACATACCTGTCACAGGAAAAGGTTAGGAGTGGGTGAGGTTGAGCAGGATGAGGCAGAGGGAGGGAGAAGTTTGGCAAGATGGGAAACCAAATACAAGTCACGCTGTAAGCTTTGCATGGCTCAATAACTATCTGTAGGCATTCTTAACGTTAACTATGCCATTTGGTTTTATTTCTCTTAGAAAATGATTAATCGAATCGTTTCTGTGCCAGTTATTTGTGGATGTTTTACAGTCAGAGGAAGATGGAGGAAGCGTGCATGTGTGTGTATTCATGCGTTCAGCCCACAACTGATTCCTTACTGCAGTTATATGTAGGAACCAATGGAATAGCCAGCCAAATGGAAAACAAAGAGGCCTCTTGATTGTTTCTACCAATACCAGAAACTCTGGCCTCAAGTATTCTCTTGCACGTGTCTAAACTGCAAAGACTTTAGAAGAGGAACTGGATTTTTCCTTCCGTGTGGAAAATATCTCATGTACCAAACACCATTCCTGGTTAAGAACCTTGCATGTCACAGGTTACTTCTGGCTTAATCACTAACCAGGGTATCTTTCATCTGCTTTCTTCCTCAGAAAAGATGCTCTTGAGTAAGTTAACCAGTCCTTGGGAAACAAAGATGTCTTGGTTTGAACATTTCTGTGCATCAAGTGAAAATATAAAGTGTGCATACGACAGATTTTAACAAATCATTAATAACAGGATATGTTGTTATTTGACCAATTACCTTCAAATGACTTATGTCCTCCAAACATGGAACCTGTTGATGTCTAAGAAGTTTATACTCATGGAATTCAGAAATCTGAAAATTAAAATAAAACATGTATGAAAAAGAAACAATGCAGTGGGTAGTAGGTATTTTTCTCCATTCTCTTCATACAAGGGTTCTTGATTCTTCAGACTTACATGTTTCTGTTCAAGATGACAGAAAGTTTCCCTGTGAGGCCTAGTTATGAGATAGAATGGAATAAAAATGTAAAAATATCTGAAGATATGTCTTTGCAGGAACTGCAATTTTAGTTATGCTTTCGATCAAGGACATAACTTCATTTTCAAAAGATGCCTGAAATATTAAGATAACGATAAGTGTCATTTAATGACACTGGAAAGATGAAGTCTGTTTTCAAGGTAAGTCTTCAAGTATTTTAGAATATATTTTGGTCATATTTTCAGGTTGCCTTTAGTTGTAAGGAAGTTAGCTACATTTGCAAAGTACATAAATAAAACCTTTACTTATTTAGTTATTCATTTATTATTTTTAGAGCACTTGCTTCTTTGCAATTAGCTGAAGTAGAATATCCCCAGACATCACAAGTTATGTTTTATTGTGATGCTGTTAGTAAGCATTTTGGTGTTTTATTGTGTGCATGCTCCCTCCCCCCTCTCTGCCCAGAAGCAATGAAACAGAGGGTGAAATCCATTTTGAAACACCTGGAAAAGTTCTGCCAACTGCAGTGAGACCAAGGGAGTAAAAGTGACTTGCCCACAGCCTCACCGTGAATCAGCTGCAGGAACTACAACACTGCATGTCCTTGACCACAGAGACATTAGGAGCCCCCTCCAACCTGCCCTACCTCCTCCACCTGCCACTCGAGTTCTTTCTTGACCTTTGCAGGTGTGGAGCCCACAACATCATTCTGTCTCATCTCAGTCCTTGGAGGCACAGGTGATGTCTGAAAACTACAGAATTACAGTGTCAGGTGAAGGATCACAGGTTGGGTGACCATTCTGGTTACATGAAAATGGCCAAGGCAGGAGTATGAACATTAAGACCTAAATTCAAACTCCATATTATTCCTTTTGCTGTCTTTCCTCCCCTCATGTAAGTTTTTTTTTGTTGATGTTGTTATATAACAAAATTAAACATTTTTATGTAACACCAACTTAATCCCATTTTTGACTGATGAAATGTTTTGATGAACTGCCCAAAACAGTTTTTCACAATTATCTTTTCAGCACTTTTCAATTGTCTGACTTGACCCGTTAGTAAGTGCATCAAAATACATAGGGAACAACCTTATCTCACATTTATTTTAGCCTAACAAGAAAAAGAAGTAAACAAAACCTCAGAAAAAAACCCTGTGTTTTCCTGGNAGGGAACAACCTTATCTCACATTTATTTTAGCCTAACAAGAAGTGAACAAAACCTCAGAAAAAAAAAACCGTGTTTTCCTGATTTCTTAGTGGGCTGGGAAGTAAGTGCGTTTCTGCTCAGGCCTACATAATGCCAGAAAATGTCCACCTCGTAATCTTATTATGCTAAATACTCTAAAAGTTGTTTGCTTTCCACTTATTCTAGAAGACACAGTAATGAACACATCTGTTTAAACAGCATTTACCTCTTGAAACGTCTGTTTTCACTGAGGGGCTGTTTGTTTTCTGCATGAAATTTCGAAACCATCTTGCTGAGATCTGTCTTCGCACTTTTTAGTCTCTCTGTAGATAAGGTCACATCTGAAAACAGTATGCTCCTACAAAAACATTTGTACAGAAAAATCTGTTGTTTCACGCTAAACGCTGTGTCATGTCTCATCTCCTACAGAGCTGGAACGAGATACTCAGGTGGACGATATAATTTCCTCTCCCAAATTCTTCATGTCTGACAGACTTCACAGTGGGTTGTCTCTTATACATTTAATACCTTGTTTTTTTTCAGATTTTGAGACAAGCTTGTAGAAAAATAAATCCTCATACCAAGCTCTAACAACGCAATAAAATATATTTCATAGCAATGACTGTTATGAAACTGCAAAAGGCAAACACAAAACCTGTTGGATCTTTTTTTATTATGTAAGCCATGATCAGGATAATTAAGGATAATTTTAATTTTAGTACCACAACTGCTGAATTTATTTCAATTTCCCTTTTTAGACAGGGCATTTGGGCACAAATAGGTTTGAGGCCATCATACAGGATATGAGGGACTCAGCCAGAAAGAGCAGCCCCCATCCAGGGCTTTGTCTGGCAGGATCCCACAGGCAGAGGGCTGCATGCCCATGCCCAGAGGGATGCTGCAAGAGAAAGGGCTGTGGCAGTGCAGTGAGCCCCTTCTCAGGGGTAGGAAGTACTGGGTGAGGCCATGGCACTATTTTTATTGTTTTTCTTCATCCCAAGTGCAAAAAAAATTTGCTGAAATTCTGCACAGTCTTTCAAGAGCAAAATAGTCTGTACATAGGGAGCTTTTGGAGGCATTTCTCAGGGATAACTCTGCCACTGTTTATATAGCAGAGGCATCGAGCTCTTCCTCTGGTTTTCATGGCAAGGATGTCAGATACAAACTGAGGGACAGATCTGGGACAGCTGCCCATCTGAATGCTGCGACCGCATGAGGGTCTATGGGCAGGACTGGTGGCTGTGTGGTCCCAGGAATGTGCCCGCACAACCTGGGTGGGTGCAGCACCAAAATCCCATGGCTTGCTCATTATCTACAGGGTGAGATGCAAGAGGTGGGGATGCAAGCGGGGTGCCAGAGGAAATGCAAATGTATCTATCTAGTACTTCGCTTGGGCACCGCGAGTCTGTTCTCTAGCTGACTAGTGTGAAAACTCACATACACTGTTTTTTTTTCTGTGTTTTTTTTTTTTTTTTTTGACTGGGTAGGGCACATGAGAACAAAGGTTAATGAAGATTCACACAAAAATATGCACTTAGATACCATCTCTAAAATGCAGGATAATCTCAGCTAATTCCTTCTACAGAGGACAAAATCCTACACCCTCTCCTCTCTCTAAACACAACACTATCTGTACTGCTTTTTGTGCCCTCAGTCTCAATTTGGCCTTTGAGGCAGAGAGACAAATTTAGATTTTTTTTTCCAGAAGTTTGTTCTCTGTATTTCCTTGTAAATACTTGCACCGGGGAGTGAAGGGGAAGCAGTAGAGGGATAGGGGGCCCTGAGAGATGTTTGCATTGTCCCTGCACAAAAATTCATCACTGTGGACCAAGCAAGCAGAGTGACAAAGCAGGCAAGAATTCACCAAAAAAACAAAAACAAAAACAAACAACAACAAAAACAACAACAACAACAACAACAACAAACAGAAGCCTCTTCTATACCTGCACACCATCCTGTCATCAAGGCTTATTTACCCTTCCCCCCAAAAGGTGGATGCTACACTCAAGCCGGAAACAGAACACAGCAAAATAAGAAGGAGATGACAAAGCACCTGACACAGAAAATAGAAGCTAGGGTCAGAGGGCTGCACTCCCGGCCTTCAGAAGGTCAAAGATGAAGAACCCTTTTCCAAACATGGTTACAGTTATATCCACCACACCAAGCTCCCTAAGGCCATCAAGTACTGTGAGGTGGCATAAAATAATAATTTCTTAGTTAACGGACACTATTCAGCATCTTGCCTTGGTATTTCTCCAGGCTTGATTTTGCTCCCAACTGAGAGAGCACGTCTGGCTTAACCACTGCGGCAAGAGAAGAGTGAAGATGAGCTTTAGCTCTGTGGCTTTCCCCTGCTCTTCCTGCCACCAGCCCCTCAGGCTGCGGTCCTTGCAGTGACCAGAGGCACCTTGCTCAGTGCCTCTTGAGCTCCCTCCCACGAGGTCAGTGCTATGCAGTGGGATCCAGCATGGCCCATCCGTGCCCTGACAGCATTAGTTGCCCAGAAGTCCATAGCTGCGAAGACATGTCTGGTCCCTGCCATGGCTTTTGCAGCTATAGACTTGGTGCAGATAGGTTGATTTCCTCAACGTCCTTGACAGGAGGCATTTCACCCTACAGCAGCCACAGCATGCTCACTGGTTGCTTGGGCTTCCTGCCACATGAGCACAGCTCTGAGGGGCCGGCTGTGAGAGTTGTGGGGCCACTGCTCCTCCCACGGCCCCCTCAGCCCCACCGCCATAACACATGGGACAGCTCCTGACCCCCACCCTCTGCGGTGCGGCATTTTGATCTCAGAGGTTGCATCCTTTGGTGGCTCACCAGACCTGACCTGACCATGATCCCCAACAAGATATAAAGCTCATTGGTTTTGGCTTGTTATTTTTCAGTTTCACTTTGAAACCTTTCTCCTGATAGTCATCCTCTCAGGTACCAGTCACGTCCACAGCACTATTAATTCTCATTGTGCACGGTGTATATAATTTCCCTGTGTTGGTTCTGCTAGCAAAACAGCTAAGCTCCTGGGGCAGAGAGACATTCAGGAAATTAATTTTATAGCACAGGGCTGCTTCATATTCAGGACCCACTTCAACAAAGCACTTAAGCAAAGGAATAATGACTGACTTGAATGGGAATATGAGTGCTTGAAGTTAATCATGTGCTTTTAAAATTGGGCCTTATATCATGACAATCAAATCAGTAATGTACTCAGTTACAAGCTCCAGTTAACAAATATGTGACCTGGACTTTCTTTCCTCAAAAGGGGAAATGGAGGCAGATAGGGCCTTGAAAAATCTATCAATATTCAGTGATAACATAGCAAAGACCAAAACTGTGTTTTCTTGCCCCTGGCTAACTGTCATAAACCAGAAAATGCAGTGTGCCAGAACTTCAGTGACAACCAGTCAAATGCTTTAATGAACAAATGGACTATACATTAAAAACAAGCAAACAAACAAACAAACAACAACAAAAAACAGGGAATTTTTCTCCTCCCCTGAGGCAGTCTCAGTGGAATTTGAAAATTAAGTACTTTTGACATCACATGAGTTCTGATATTTCTAGTACGCATCAAAGTAGGCCCACCAAAAAGTACATCTGAGTGACAGAAGCTTAGAAGGATTAACCGAGCACAGAACAGCAAGAAAGCCAGGATGTTTTCTGCAAGATTATGCAGATAGAGCTGAAGATAGTGATTAGAAGTGACACACAGTTTTGAAGCTGAAGCTCTTCTAACACAGGCATAGGTTACAAGCAGGCTCTCAGAAAAAAAAAAAAAAAGTCTTCAGTGCTCTTGCTAATCTGCAAGTGAGATTTTACGCTGTAGTAATTTTACAACTGTACTACAAGTGCACTTAGACTAACCACAGAGACACTCTAAACAAAGTAAACTGGTTCTTCAGTGAGTTTATAGATTAAACCGCATGCTTCTATAGTAGAAGACTGCAATGTCAAAACTTTCAGCTCTTTCAACAAAAGCTGTGTGATGGATAAAAGCTGTGATGCACCTGTGGTTGGAGTGGTTCATATGGTAAGGTACTGGTTCACATCTTCCTACTGTTGCAGGGGTCTGTGGTGAGCAGCCCAGCTAGGCTGTCATTTTTCAGAGAGAGTCTCTGAGGAACTACAGATACTAAAGTAAGATGCAATGCTATGTGCTAATGTGTGGGATTCAATAACCTGAATGCAATTATTGCTGCAGTCCATGCCTGACCAGCTGGAGCTGGCATTATTTCCACTAGTTCCCAGGTGAATTCCTCAGCTTCATTTTAAACAGAAGAATGATTTTGCTGTTGTTATTTTAGACCTAGCACATAGTCTGCTTTTGTGCTTCTTTCCATTTTAGAGATGTTCTCCCTGTCAGCCTCTAGGGATAGGGTGGTGTACTGCATTAAGGCTTCTCTGGAAGTCCACTGCCCTGGCTGCAAAATGGGAACTGGAAAGCTGGCTATTATGATAATCAGCATGCAGTCTGAGTTGCGTAGGTGTGTGATGTGTTAGCAGTCAGTATTTATTTTTAGTTCAGACCTATAAATATTGTATTAAACTATGTTCAGCTATGGATTATGAAGCAAGTCTGTCTAAACCAAGACATACCTGTGTTTGTGTGTGCATGTGTGCACATGCATGTGTGCATGAATGCATGCATGCAAAAGGATAGGGAGAGAAAAATAATAGCTGTGTAAGATTAAATACTGTCAGCTTTGCCTCCAGTTCTGAGAAGACCTGAAGACAGGAACTGCTTCAGCCTTCCTGGAAGAAGCCATGTCTTGACTGCAGAGGCAGTGTAAGCAAAGAGTTTAGACTCTTTTCCCATAGGCAGGGTAGTACAGAGGGTCTCTGACCGAAGCAATGGTGGTGCAGGAGGTGAGACAAGGGGCCTAGGTAATTAAGAGGAAGTTGGCTTGGCTCAATTTAATAAAGCAAGAGCTATTTCCTTGATGAGGGTTTATCTTAACTGCCAGCTCCATCTGTGAGCTCTGTCAGGCAGCGATTGTCTCTCAGCAATGTGCGAAGCGCAGCCAGTGTTATGGGGCTCTCACACTGAATGCCAGCCCCCGATCAAGGTCTGTAAGGATTTCAATTTTAGCTACATACCTACAGCAAAATATGTTCAGGTTGAATGTTCAGTGTGGTGCATAACTTAAAGTGGCTCAATAAAAAGTATCAGCCTGAACTTTGCATTCATCAGATCTTCCAGAAATGTCACGAAAACAATGTGACAGAGGCAAATAAGGGAGAGATGGTCTTCAGGCTGTGCGTCCCATACAGATCTGGTTAACTCCAGCAGCTTGTTGTGGCTGTAGTGCCAGCCCTCCCCACTTCTCTATCCTCATAGCATTTAGCAAATCAAAAGTGCTGTCTCACAAGTGGAGGAATGTGGCTCAAAAAAAAAAAAAAAAGAGACAGAGAGAGTGAGCTTTGTTCTACTCAATTTTCTCCCTTTCCTGACTTCTGAGTGCCTAATTTTGCAGTCTCAGTGGTGTCATATACCTGAATTCATGTCTTTACTTCTGATTTCTGGTTTTCTGCTTTGTGCTCCTTTACATGTTATGGCTTCCGTCTTTCTCTGGGACACCACTGTCTCTTTACAGACAACGTACTTCACCCTGTGAAAGTACTGGGCTACTGCTTGCAATAGCCCACAAGACAGTTCTCTCTTCCTCCAGAGGAAGGTGAAATCTTGTGGCCTCCAGATGCAGAAGCCCTCACTTAAGAAGGCAAGCTTTCTGACTGTTCTGTGGCACAGATGTCTGTCCTGTTATCGCAGCTGAATAGTCATTTACATCTTGTTTATCCAGAGATTTTTTGTTTGTGTATGGGTAAGAAACCCTACATCTGATTTCATCACTGCTCTGCATCCCTGATGAGTTTTCAAAGTACAACTTCATTGTTTATTCAATGGTAATTAAAAAAAATCCTCTGTTATTTCCAAGTCTGTTTGCTCAGAGAAGATGTCTGCCATGAATGCTCAGATAGTGGATGCCTGCACCCTGTTTTTACTACACACAGTGCTTAAAGTACATTGTTTTCCCTTCCATGTGGTCAGAAAAACTTGATTTTCCTATATTATTTTTTTCTTAAGCTAGGTTTGGCAACCATGACAACCAGAAACTGAACTGGGATAAAAATAAGGATATTTTTATGCCTTCCTTGGATTAGCTTTTCACCTCGGACAGTTCACAGAGGCATGGCCTATTGCTTAAGACTGGCTCCTGAGAGGGGTCAACCCTCCCAGCAGTCAAAGACTTCTGTGCTTGTTCCAGGAGAAGAAACTAACAAAAGGTGATTCCATCACAGGAAGCTTTTTAGTTTCTTGCATTTCCAGTTTGCTTTAGAAAAGTAAGTCACACTTTCACAGCAAAGGAGCTGACATGTAAAATTTCATGACACCTCTTTTGCGCTGAGTATTTTCAGTGCTTCTAGTATGTACTCTGCCTTTCTTGTGTCTAAGTTGCTTTCCTCTCCTCACTGACCAAAGAATATGACTATGTTTCACTGATAGGCTGCACTGGAAAGCCCAAACATCAGAAGATAGTTTGTTGTTGCCTCAGAACTGGTCCTATCTGCTCATAGGCAAGCCTATTGCCAAACGTAGCCACCACAATAGCAGAAGCAGAGCATACTTTCTATTTTATTCTCTGCACAGAATTGCACAACAAAAGCAACCAACATTGTTCTTCAGGCATTGCAGCAAAAGACATATCCTCCCTCACCACAGGAAAAATAATCTCCAGAGGATTCATCATCAAGGTGGATAACTCAAGACTTCAGCAGCAGCTCCTGTCCGCTGCCTTTTCTGCTCTTCTGTCTTTTCTTTAACATGGAAGATACAAAGAAATATTTGTAAAACAGATCCATGCCTCTTCTGGCTATTAAAAATCAGCTGAAATCAACCGTGCCCTTTTGTAGCAGAAATTATTCACATTTTCCTCTAAGAAGGCAATTCATTGGCTTTTCTGAAGAAGGCCAGTACTCTGTTCAGAGTTCAAAGAGTTTGCACATGATCTAGAGACTTCAACAGTTATCACTGTATCTATAATCTCTGACTTCTAGAAAAAAAAAAAACAACATTGGAGAAAATAGTAAAAACTTAATGCAAACAACAAGCATCTACCATATTTACAATGATAAAACTTGTGGTGAGGCCTATGAACATGCAGCAAAGTCATGTTAGTTACTGAGGACATCTTGTAAGTTGGGGCCACATCTTGGTACTTAAACTCTTCAGTCTCCTTGCAGCCTTCCCCAGTCTAGGCCAAACTGTATTGTTCACTCACTTGCATAACATTCCTGGAAGGACAAAAGTCACAACAGGCAATTTCTGTTTATTAGCTGAGACTCTCAAAGGCTTATCCACTATTCTCCTCTTCACTGCTTAAGATGACACTCAGAGGCAATGAGGAGATGCCCTACGATCTGCTCGCAGCAACCCACTGAGGACATATGTTTGAAACTCCCATTTTTATTAGATGCAACTGTAGTACTCATACAGATGTTGTACCACACAGAGTAGGAACAGCAGTTGGCTGAAAACCTGCTGGCTCAAGCCTTTGGTGTCCAGGAGTGCTTTAATGTTATTAGTATTTTCTCCTTTACAATACATCAGACAGTTCCTCACAATACATCAGACTTCTCCTGTTCCATTCTGCTCCATCCTTATGCTTTAATCCATCCTTACTCCTCCACTCTACAATGTTGTAATACTCGATTTGCACACAGGGGAAAAGAACTGGACAATAGAGATAAAAGAAGAGAAAAGCCATGAAAGTTAAATGCTATATTAGCTACCTATTTGTTTTTTTCTCTCTCATTGTCATTCTGTAGTTAGAAAGAAACAGTTCTATTGTTTTTCTCTGGAAATGATAGTATGAATCAGGCAGTTTTCCCTTGTAAAGATTAAGGAGGTAGTTGAAGTCTTTCAGGTTTCTGGTGTGATTTATTGATGGGCATGGTCAAGCCACCAGGACAAATTACTTCCATAATAAAGCAGATGAGCAACAGCTGTTGTCTTACTGCTGTATTTTTCACTGCCTACCTGAGTGATGTTTTACCATGGCAGAAGCATGGACATATCTGTAGGCCTGTAGCCTCCACGAGATGCCACAGCAGGATTGCCAGCCCTTGTGATGCAAACAGTGGGTGGCGCAGCGAGGTTCCATGCCTGACACCCACCTTGTCTACACCTTCATCAAGGGTCACCAGTGCCATTGACTGCTCATGTCCTATGTCCCACAGGGTCCAATCCATGGGACATGATGTTCATCTAAGGTTACCAAGAGTTCCTGATACCACTACAAGGATGATCTCGATCATCTTTTGAAGACTGTGGCAATTGTTTATGGAGCAAACCTGTTCAGAAATAGTATCCAGGCTCATAGAAGATGAGGGGATTGGGAACAGTCAGGAAGGACTGACCGAGGGCAGTGAACAACTAGCAGCATTTGTCAGCTGATATTGAGGTCAATACTATTTAACGTCCGCGTTAATGACACAGCTGGACAGATGCCAAATTGAGACAAGTGGCTGATACACTCAAGGGCAAGGCTCAGGGGCATAAAGGGGGACCTGGACAAGCTGGAAAAATAGGCTAACAGGAACCTCATGAAGGACAGCAAAGGCAAATGCAAATTCCTGCACCTGGGTCCGAATAAACCCGTAAATAGTATGGGCTGGGCACTGCCAGTCTAGAAATCAAGGTTTGCAGAAAAGGATCAGGAGGTACCTGGTAGACAAGAAGTTGAACATTAGCCCTGGAAGCTGAAAAGGCCAACCACATTCTGGGCTGCATTACCAAGACCACAGGCAGATCTTATCACTGTCTCCAACTACCCCATGAGAGGCAATAAGCAAAGATGGAGCCAGATGCTTCCCAGAGTTACATAATAACAGGGCAAGAGGCAATAGATATAAGTAGCAGCATGGGAAATTTCACTTACACGTTAGAAAAAAAAAAAATCACAATGAGGGAGGTCAAATCTCAGAACAAGTGCACACAGATGGTAGGCTCTACATCCTTGGAGACATTAAAACTACTGGACTGGGCCCTGAGCAACCTGGCATAAGCTTACCCTGCTTTCAGTGATGGATTAAACCAGACAACCTCCAGAAGTCCATACCCTGTGTTAACCTAGTACTCTACAAGTAGGTCAGTCTTTAAGAACCGTGGAAAAAACTACATTCCCAGGGACAGTGCAAACTTTACTCCCTAAAAATCAAAGTCTCAGGGCTATTTAATGTGCTATATGAGTGCTGAGGATGAGCAGCTCCTTAAAAACTTACAGCTGCTTTTGGCTTGAAGCAACAGTGAGGTTACTGGATTTCACAGGTTAATGTGACAAGTTTGGTTCCGGAAGCCCTCCTGATTGTTACTGAAGGGAAAAATACACCCTACAGATTAAAGCATAAGGCACAGCTTTAGGAGATATGCGGTCTAATCTTAATTCAGTAGCAGACTTGCCATGTGACTTTGAAAAATCATCTGAACTCTTTTATGCCTTACCTTCACAACATATAATACAGAACTAGTAGGATATTACACAGATGAGACAAATTCAACACTGTTTTGAATTTTTGCATTTGGGTGTAGTGGAAAATATTTCTTTACTTTTTATTTTATGAAAGGTATTACTCGGTCTTTTTTATATTGAACCGGTTGTAAGTTTTAAACTGCAGATCACTAAAATCTTATAAGAATATTTTATAAGCTCAACCAGTAATTGGAGCAATAGTTTCCTTATTAAACACTAAAAAGAACAGTTAGACATTGCTAAGGATAGAATTATATTTTCCCACACTATTGCTTTTTATCTTGGAGAATCTCAACAAAGGGATAAAACATAACGTTTAATGAGCTTTTGGATTTAAAAGTCCCCAAGCATATCCCCTTAATTTGGAAGAAAGAGAACATCCTTACTCTGAACACTCTTATTATTCATACTGAAACTCCTGGGAATATATCTTTAAGTTTTTGAAGAGAAATGAGTTTGTCCTGCTACCTCCTGCATAGTCAGGTTTTGCAGATACTCCGCTGCAACACTGATAGTGAACAATATTTAGAAATTAAAGAGGGTGAAGGAATTCTAGCACTTTTGCATGTATCTCTGTTGCTCTGCCAGATTTCTGGTTGCAGATACATATGTTGAATACAATTAAGAATACAGTGAACAGTGTATAATGAAGAGGATCAGGATAATAGCAAATCCCTGCCAAAACTTCCTTCCCTTTGCATACTTTATTCTCTTCATTTATAAAGAGACTGAGCCAATACTTTTCACTTTTAAAAAGACTGTAGTCTACATACAGCACATACTAAGCAGGTACTCGTCTCTTTGGAAGGCTCTATCATTCAATAATGAGACAGAAGCAGTTCAAGAGAGCCAGAAAGTATTGAGCCTTGCGGGCTGCCCTGCCTCAGGATTACCACACGTTTTATCACTGCATCATGGAGACAGTGCCTGCCATGGCTCTCAGATCAATATGTTCACCACTGACATGGTCTCAACTCTACATATGGGGCTGTAAGTGGCATCAGAGAGTCTGTCATAAAAGAAAGCTTATTGGACTACCAGTGGGCACACACAGACCATAGAATGCACAAAATCTCTTAGTGCTAACTTATATTCAGCTGTTATCTAAGCAAATATTACAGAGAGGCTGAATGGCCTTCATACCACAGGAAAGAAATGCCTGTATCTATATATTAACATGTGCTTATAATAGCATATGCGCATGTGTGCTTTTTCACTTTCAGTCCTATTAGTCCTCTTTCTTTCCCGCAACTGTGACTGCTTACAGGCAGATAAATTTTGCAGTAAGTGGAAATATTTAATATGTATTGTATCAAAAAACAAAACACATCAACATCAATAGACATGAGATGATCACAATTGGTCCGAGCACATTTGTCAGCTGTTCGTGGTTTGTGGGCAATGGGTTCAGACATTTCAGGAAGCAGAAAGAGCTTGGTTGCAGTTGCAGTTGCAGTTCCTCAACAGCACTTCTCTGCAAAGTCAGGGAGTTGTGCAGAGCAACATAAGTCTCCTGCTATGCCACTGGAGAGTTGGCAGGTAAGTGTTGCAAAGGTATTCTGCAGAGGTGCTGGAGGTAGCCTTGCAGAACAGAGAACTTTTTTTCCCCTCACCTTGGAGAGGAGGAGAGAAATGTTATTAAACTCAGATGAGAAGGCTGCAGATCTGGACAGAATGGTTCTTAGTGGGAGGTAAGCTTAACGCTTTAAACTTTAAGCTGGGAGAAAAGTTACAAGATTGAAGTTAGAAGTGCTTGGCTTTTTACTCTACTGCAGCAGTTGTGAATGTCAGATTTTGTGCGATTTGTGGAAGCAAAGTACAAGGCAGTTTAAAGTATATTATGGGAGTCAGGGTTGCAGGAGGGGCATCTGGGATCCTCTTAAAATAGCATCCCCACTTCCAAAATCCTTCCCCAAAATTAATTTATTAAAAGAAAATGTAACTTGGAAATACAAGAGTAAAGTTACTGGTTTGGGCAGTCAAACTTTAAGCAAAGAATAAGAAGAAAATTTCCATACTGCTTCTATTAGCTCTCTCACAGGCTTTGATAAACTTTTGTGACGAGTCAAATTTTCATAATCACCTCAGATGCTGAGGACCCCAGCTCCCCCTGACAGTCAGAGGGCTGTCAGCTCTGGCACCACTATGGTGCTTTTGGACACCTTCCCTGATGCTTTCAGACACTTGTGCAGCTCAGCAAGAACGGCTGGTGAGTGGTGTAGTGTCCACTTCTTGAGAGGCTTTGAATGGTTGATTTAGCCACTGGTTATCTGCTCTGATACTGAATTTTACGTCACTGTCCTCCTGTTGCTCTTTGTGTACAAGAGGCCATTAGGAGGGCAACAAAGGAATCATGGATGACAGTTTATTTTTTCATGTTATTGATGTTAAAGACCTTTCTCTTGTTAGCCAGGAAGAGCAACTGAGTGCCCTTCTCAGAGACCAGGGAAAAGAAAATCATGAACTGAGGTGACATGGATAAATCAGACAGGACAGAGCTGTGGCTGGAGGGTAGAGAAAAGTGATCAGAAGGTACACCAGTAAAAATGACCTGTGTCATCAAATGTAGAATGGTGTATATATATATTATTCAGGTAGCTATGCAGTTTCTGTTTGGACTTCAGAACTTTGCTGGATGACCATGTATCAGGTGGGTTGTTTTTACCTCTGTAGGAGCAGTAGCAGCTTTTTTCTCCCCTTGTTGTGAACCCAGAGCTCCATGCCCTTCCTGCTGAGAAGACAGGAAGTAGCAAGATTGTTTTTTCACCTCCCACTTTGAACAGTATTGTTGCAGTTCTCACCTTTATGCCAACATTATCAGTTGAAGCACGCAAAAAACTTACTGTAGGTAAAACTAGGCTGTAAATTTCAAGGGCACCACATACCCCTCAATAACTTGCTGCTGTCCAGGAGCTTCTCACTACATGAGAACTTAAATCTCCATGGTGTTCTTAGCACCCACAGAAAGGCATCACTCCCTTGAATATGCTCTGTACATTTGGCCCCGAAAAAACGTGTCTGCTGCTCTTCAGATTGTGAGCCAAGCACAGACTCATCTTCTTAGGAGAACTGCTGCAAAAACACAAATGGTTCAAAAGTGATGCTGTGGGCAGCAGCAAGTGTGATGGCTATTTTACCTTGCTTGTTGCATGATTGTATACTATAGGACAGCACTCCACTTTAGTATGTAAAATTACCAGCCTTTCCAGTATGTTGCCAGAAGCAACTAGAGTCTGAGGAGATTTTTTTTTTTGCCATTTTATAAGTGAAAAAGCTAGCAATACCAACAAACAGACAAAATAGTTGGAATTCTGTTCCATTATGTTTCTGAGGATATCAGAAAGTATTAACAGTGTAAGTGGCATTGTTTGAAGGAAATTTTGAGGCGAATAGCTGTCAAATGATGAAGAGGTTGGTATAAAAATGGTTTCTTTAGGACAAAAGTATCTATCAACCTATAAAGAGCGTTGCAATGTCTTTAGTTGCCATTCTGTGATGCCTTCCAGGATGAATCAATTTGCTAAGTAGGTGAGAAGAGATTTGTGGACATCATCTACCTTGAATTTAGCTAGATTTTTGACCTGTTCTTCCTCAGTATCCTGTTGGCAGGCTGGCAAGATATGATCTGGACAGATTGACCATGAGATATGTGGAGAACTGGCTTAACTGCTGAGCTGAAAGGATGGTGGTTAACCAGCAGCCAGTCACAAGTGGAGTTCCTCAGGGGTTAACGCTGGGCCTGAAACTACTCAATAGCTTTATAAAAACTCAGGATGACAGGTTTGAATGCATCCTCAGCAAGTTTGCAGATGACACCAAATTGGAAGCTGAAAGATACTGAAAGGAAGGACCACCAAAAAGAGAGATTGTGACAGCCTGGAAGATCAGGGCAACAAAAACTGCATGAAGTTTAACAAAGATAAATGTTAAATCCTGCACCTGGGACAGAGTAGTCCCATACAGCAGTTTTGGGAATGGGGGTGTTTGGCTGGCTGGGGTGCAGCCTGGGGGGTTCTGATGGATGGCAACCTGAACATGTGCCAGCAGCGTGCCCTTACCTATGAAGGGAAACCTTGTTGTGGGCTGCATCAACCAGAGTACAGCCAGAAGTCAAGGGTGTGATTATTCCACTCCAATTAGCACCCTGTCGGCTATAACTGCGATACTGTCTCCCTGGTTCAAGACAGACACTGAAACACTGAAAGTGGTGGAATCTCCCTTGCTGGAAGTAGTCAACACTTGGTTTGATGGGACTCTGGATAACCCAGTCTAAGGCAATGATTTCAACAGGTGGTTTGACCGTACAATCTCCAGAGGTCCCTGTCAACCTGGATGTTTTTATGATTGAACAGCCACAACAGCCACAAACTGGGATGTGCACAAATGCAGTGTCATGCAGAGGTACCTACGCTAGCTCTGAAGGACCTAACTGAAGCGTTGAAAATACTACAGCCTCTAGGTCTGGAAAACTGGAATAAATCAGACCAGAGGGAGTGTCACACCAACACAGACTTATCACCAACTACCTATTTAAAGCTAGCTTAGATATTTCTGCATAGCATTGCATTATGAATTATGTACATGCCTCAGACTCACATGGGAATGTGCACAACTTCTTTTGCCAATGCCATACTGAACAACTGCATGAATTCTACCCTTTTGCCCCTAAAACAGTATGCTTAGGCTGCTTCTGAATTTGAAAAAAAAAAATACTTCAAAGAAGTGTAACAAAATATAATGCTGGAACCCCTCACCAGATTAATTGACTTCTTCCTAACCTAGAAGAGCTTTCTGACACACAAGTGAAATTAAATTAAAGTGAGGATAATCTTAGGGTGGGAAGGGAATGATCACCAGATGAGCTCAGATGTCCAGTAACTTGTCTAGGGGAAAGTGAATCTAAAAATAAAGTAGAGATAGCTCATGGTACAGAATTCATTATCTTATTGTCAGCTCACTGAACAGAATGAAATCTTCCTTCCTAAGTAAAATTAAATGGAAACAGGTTTCAGCCAAAGTAAGATAGCCATAAAGGAAAATCTGCACTGGATACTTAATAGGCATTTCTTTATCTGCACTTTTCATTGTGTTAATGATACTTCACAGTGAATGGTGAGATCTCTCACCATGAGAGCTGTAGAAGTCATTGAATCACTTCCAGTGATCATCCTGATTTGATGATGCAGAGAGAAAAGAAAGCAATGAGAATCTCTCCTCAGTGAGTTGATACTTCTCATTTCCAATTCAGTAGCACAATTAAGCATGTTAACTGTGTACTTTATTTTCCTAATCTTGAATCCTTAACACCACTGAAATCAACAGGAAAACTATTCCTGGGATATCTACAAACTAGCTAACTTGAGAATGAAATACAGTGGGGTTAAAGAAGTATGTTGCTATGTCCAGCCTAACAAATACTGTTGAGGATCAGCGGTCATATCTGCACAGGCAACACACTGATGCACCAACTTATATTGGGCCTTCTCTCCACCATGCTCCACTGACTCCAGATGAATTTTACCTTTTTTTTTTTGTATGTCTATCTAGTAGGGCTCTTAATACTGTACGTGAATGTCCTTCAGTCTGGCTTCAGTTAAGAAGAGCTCATAAGACCTATATAATAATGACATAAAATATTTGATAAATAATTTCCAGCAATTGAAAATCTATACAATACTTACATCAAATAAACTTGATGAAATGAAAAGAAGAAAGTTAGGCAGGGAACCTAATTGATAATTTAGTGTTTTTAATTCTTCTTCTCACAGAGAGGTCTACAGAACAACCGAGAACAGGGGCCCAGTGGCATGGTGCTCTGCAAAATCACGGGGCAGTCCATGCTCTGCAGAGCTCCAAAACCAAATAAACAGATTTAAGAAAGAACTATCATGCATGGTAAAACAGCATTATGGCCACAAGCAGCATGGCCCAAGATTTTCTGGGAAGTCCTGTGTCAATGAAATGGGGAAAGAGGCTCAGGGAAAGAAAGTTGATGGTGGGAGGAAGCACAGATGTGGGTACTCCTCCCACAGCCCAAAACAGCAGCCCTTATGCTAGTTGTTTCTACAGCTGCTCCTGACTGGACTCTCTAGCTGCATCCTTAAGAATTTCAGCTGCACTTCAAATAGGCAAAAGTCTTTAAGAATGCGTCAGTAATGTGCTTACTTCTAACACAATTAGCTTTACACTTCAGCAGATACACTGAAGATCTTTATCTAACACAAATGCTTGTCATTAGTTCAGAATAGAAACCTCCAGATTTAGCAGTAAAATGAGCCATTTCAGCCCAAACAATTTGATGTAATAGAGCAGCCGCATGCATACAGTGCCTCATTTCATTACAAATTCTTCAGCTTTGCTGGTTAGGAAAGGCTCTTGCAAATCAATATACTTTTTGAATGAAATGCAGAACACTGCCATTGCAGTAAATTCCTCATTTCTGAAAGAGATATGAGGAACCCTAAATTCCAAGCCCCTGTCTAATCCAGCTGCAGTACCAAAGTTATGTATTTGATTGTGCTTATGGCGATGCAGGGAAGCACCTTCTGTATCAAACTAGCAGTACTGACAATAAGCTTTGCTTTCTGTACTTCCTGTGCAGAAAATCTAGGCTAATGTAGGGGGGTGTGTTCCTCTGCCAACATGGGGAACACATTTTAGCATACTAAATTCATAAATATTTGTATGTATATATTCAACAGTAAAGTGATCACTACTAAAATGATTTTTTCTCTGCATTTGATGATAGCGTTTGTTTTGTGTTTGCAGTCAGAAATCAAATGAAGTAAAAGATCTGAGAATTAAACAGCGTTAGCAATTTCAGTAAACATTTTGAGGATGAGTAGCAATAGACCATTTTTAAAAAATATTCCTCCTTAGAACATGCTACCTGCCTCAGTAGGCAGTTAGTGAGAGGCTAGTACATAGTTCAAACAAATTTTAGGATGAGCACTATCTTTTTAGGTGAAGGGAATGTCTTTTTCTTCTCAAAAGGGCATATATGCATACATGATTTGCATGGTAGTGCATATATGATTTCATTCTCTGCAGTTTAATGTCATCCTTATGGCAGGAGTAATGCATGTCCTTGTCAATCAGCTCCTCCCTCCAATTTTTTTTCATCCTGATGAGAACGAGCTCTGATAACAAGTGAATAGCTGTGCTGGATTCCTGATGAAAGGCATATCTCCTGAAAAACCTACTGGCATGCGAGAGATGTGAACTAGTAAAATCCTGCAGAACAGGATAATATTAAAGCTGGTGACAGACTGCTGGAAGTGTGCAGTTGTTAAAAATAAATAAGACACCTTCTCAAAAGGTCCCTTTAGACTGGAGTCTGCACAGATAGCTTTTGAACGTGGTTCTGATGGCTCCTACCTTCCTCAGCAACAAACACTGAGGCCAAAGCAGAATGCCAACAGAAAACATAAGCAGGTAAGGAGAAAATAAGGCAAATTATTAGCATTAGAACAGTTATTTTCTAGAATCAAGACACCCCCACACACAAACTATTAAAGAAGGAGTACAACAGATTTTTATGTGGATTTAGTTTTTGTTTTGTTTGCAGTACTCCTCTAGTGAAAGATTTGGGTTAGGGGAAGACCCGAATAGAAATTTGAGGCAGTTTTATTGATATATTGTTTTTCAACAAGGAATGAGGTGCCATTTCGGTGCTTGTAAAGGAGGGAAAGGTTGTGAGACAGACTGAGGGTGAAACAACCTTTCTCCACACCACTCTGGCTCAGGTATTTTTAAGCAAATTTATTTGGAGTAACAATGCCCAGGGACAGTAACTTGCAAAATGTTTTGTTTTGCTTTGTTTCTAAGCTAGAAAAGGGAACAAGAAGGAGGCCACCAGCTATATTTCCACTTTTCAGAGGAGCTTGAATTTATATCTCTGCTGTGCAAAGATGTGTGAAATGAGGAATTGCAAGTCACATTTTCCTCCCTATACTTTTTGCAAAATGTTCTTTCAGATGTGTCACAGGCAGTATTTCTCTCTCGTAGGATGCTTTACACCACCTGGGTGACAGCCATAAATCACAACTGCTTCAGAACCCAGATAGAGACATTTTAAGAAACCTATTACCCATAAAATGTTTTTGGCTGATACTGATACTGAACATTTCTCCTTTCATGGATAATTATTATCTTTCTATTCAGGTGCTTGAAATAGTAAGGCACATTAGAAATATGAGTCAAAAATATAACTTTGTTAGTAGCAACTAAAAGTTACTCTAACTACATACTAACTTTCAGTTATTCATAATAGCAGCTGATCTTTTGCTTACTGATAAATTGCAATTAACCTGTCACAATTACAGCTTAATGACTGATTCAGACAGTCTTAAAGACTAGGACCTGGTCCATAGCTGGCACGGGGAGGGACTCTGAGCAGATCTGGGCTTTGAGTGAGGAATTCAGAATGTAGCAGAAGATCTCTCATCCTCTTGCCTAGGAAGCAGACGCTGCCCTTGATCTTTACCCTCAAGTAGCTAAAAGAGTCAGGTTACCCACAGTGAATTTTAGGTGTTCAGGTGAATCTTTTTTTCTGCTTTCTGCTGCCTACATAAGTGCAGGAAATAAGTAGTTTTCCAGAAGACCAAACCACCACACCTGCATGCTTCCTACCACCCTGTATGGTCTACTTCTGAATTAACACTCCAAATCCTTGAGTCCTGGCACAATAAATGCAAAAAATCAAAACACCTGGGTTGCCATGTAATTCTATGTACATCTCCAAGTTCAGAACAGCTGAAAAAATCACTGACAGCATGTATTATATCTGAGCATAAAAGGCACAGTTCTCATCTCTCAAGGACCTTTCATGCAATTCAGAGTAAAGGAACCTTGATGTTACTCCGATCTCAGGACAGGTAGTCCTTGAAATCTGGGCCAGATTCTCAACTATTATTAAGCAGCCTTGGCCCATGAAACTGTTGCTATAATGCAAATTTAAACTAGGTGAAGGTCTCATACAGGTGATATAATGCGACTATGTAAACCTGCTGTCATACTTCTTTTAGATTTTGGGGTAATGCTCAGACTCTCAGAAATTACTCAAAACATACAAAATATGCACATTTCTAGCACCCGTGTTTAAATTCAGCTGATGTGTGATGTTCTAAAATAATCCCATTTTGTCACCAGCTTATTACACTACTGGTGAAAATCTAAACTTGCCAGTCTGAAATCTATTCTCTGAATTGCAGTTACAGAAACATATTCCAGAGATGCTATTGCTAAATCCTGGGCAAAATTACATCATTTCAGTGAGGAAAATGAATTGCAATTATGTGTATTAATCTTTTTATACCTATCTAGAACTTGACACTAATTACAGCTTAGCGGCAAACAAAGACAATAAAGATGTCTGTCCCAGAGCAAACTGGTATTTCATATTTATTTTCATTTTGATTTAGGAAAAGAATTGAAAATTTGTTGCAGAATGCAAACATATGGAAAGAACTCAACATGGAAATTCCCATTGGTGATGACCACTTAGAAAAAACAATACTGTTACGTATCAACAATATTATATAACTTATATGTTATGTAATTATTATACGTATCAACAATATTAAATGTATTAACATATTGTATGTATTAACTTTTTATATGTATCAACAATATTATATAACATCAAAAAAAATATCATTCAGATGCTATCTGCAGATCTTTAAGATATCATTGCTTTCTTACCACTATTAATTGGCCTGTATTTATTCCAGAACAAGACCTACAAGAAGCCAAGACAACATGACTATCTTGAGAAAGTACAGAACTTGATTTAAGGATATCCTAGAATTATATCTGGTTTTGCCACAGAGGCTTCAGCTTTTCAGCTGTAGCATGGGGAGAATGATATGTATGCCTTTTAACAGAGCTTTGAGATCAGCTGAAGAAAGATACTAGGTAAGAGCTAAGTATTATTATTATCACTTTTTAATATTACCTCAATATTTCTTTTACTGTTAGCCACTGCTAGAATTGCAAAATGCAAAAAGATGGTCTCCAACACATACCAGTCTGTTGTGAAGTACCACAGAACTGTATGTCACTTGAGCTTTTTAACCAAATGTGAAGCAATAGGATGTAGTCAGTTAAAATGTTCTTATGTAAGACTATATCTAAATGTTGAATGTTAATACCCTTGCTTTCAGAAATATTGTACTCAAATATAATTGTGTGTTCTGACAGAAATGAGTAAAGACTGCAGGAGGGCTTGAGCAGACTCATAACAGACTCAGTCCTGCAGCAAGACATCTTTTACTACGCACACCACACAAAAACCAATGCTGCCAATGAGTCCTCTGTGCTGACGTGGCTAATGTTTACTTAGTAAAATCTCCAGGTTTTATTTTGCTAGCACTGTACAGGTGTAGCAGTGGCACTGAGTCCCAAGAGATCCTGACACTGAGCTACAATCTTGGCAGAAAACAGCACAGAGACAAGGTGCTGGGCTATAGCATGAGCTTTGTTTCATCCCTTGCACTTTGATGTCTAGACTTTAACCATATCCAAACCCACATTTTGTCAGTTGCAATATAAATCATACTTCGTTCCTGTACTACCCTGTTTTATCAAAACACTCTTTCAAATGATCCCTTCCAACCTGGGCAATAACCTTCCAAACAAGCATCTCTGTAGTCTGTGGGGCTTACATTTGTGTGTAGGCTTGATTATTTCAGGCAGCAGAATAACGTAACTGTTCAGAAATGGGAGGCTTTGAAGACTTCCAGAGGCTAAGAAATACTGTAAATTAAGGGGTCTTGTGTTAAATTCACTAAGGAGCTCTTCTGACAAGACATCAGGTTAGTGGTAGGGGATAGTAACATGTAAGCCAAGGGGGCATTTCTTCTCCCCATGAATTCGTCACTGGGGATGAAACCAAAAATGTTCCTGAGGTTGTGTGCTTATGGATAGCCCTGCCCTCACATAGCTGGAGGCTCATGGTTGTTGCTTTGTCATAGGTTCACAGAAAGAAGTAAGGTAATTGCACTTTAAAATAGCAGATGTTTTCCTTTTTGTTCTTAGAGTTTACATAAAGTGAAGAGTCAAGTAAACAACACTTGAAGAGTGGAGACAAACTCTAATGCATATGTATACACAGAATGAACAAAAGGCTTGGTTTGCAATGGTTTTAAAATGAGTTTGCAACTTCAAAATTTGCACAACTGTTTTCATCATTTGTGTTTGTAATTTCCTAGTACAGGAAGACATTGTTTCAACTTTTTTTGTAATGCTATCCTGTAGTTCTACAACACCTCCTAAAAGTAGGAGGTAATTTTTTTGGTTTTCATCCATCTTTGTGCATGTGCTGGTATCATCGAATCCCTGTAAAGACCAGAAGGATAAGTTTGTTCTCTTTGGTATGAAATAGCTAGAGTGGTAAATAATTAGGAAGGTTCCGTGGTTTCCATTTTTTGTGCAAAAACAGTGAAAATCTCTAACAAGAGAGGACTCAACATATTTTTCCATCCCATTCATTGTTCATTAGACCAGATTTAAACTAAAAAGTGCCAGGGTAATGATGACACAGACTACAGGACATGAGTAAATGAGTTAGAGGATGAGAATGAGTTAGAGGAATCACTAAAAGTTGTTTCAGAAAAATCAATATCTAAATGCAGAGTAAACGTAAAATTCATATTTTTAATACCTAATGTTTTCCTTTAAGCAGACATTTATATTTCAAAATTTGTGTGTGTGTGGTTATTTTGAAATTAAGAGAACATTGCAATTATTCTAGTGGCATTGCCTACATTACAATAACACAGCATGGAATTAGAGCAAATCGAAAAGCAATTACAGTGCTCTCAACAGAAAGCAGCTCTGAGACTAAATGAAGATGTTTGTGAAACAAATGCACATTTTAATCAGGCTTTTGTTAAATAATATTTGTATTTTGCACTGCTACCAACCTAGTCTAGTTTGATGCAGAGATGTCAGTTTTGATAAATGTTCTTTTTTCCATTTTATTAAGTCTGTCAAAAATAGAAATCCTTCATTTGAATTGAACTTTTTCCCCCTGCAAATTCAAATGAAACTTCTCAGTTGACTGCATGCAGGCTGCAAACGCTTCTTCTGTAGAACCCAACTGTCAGAATACATGAAAGCCTGCCAGTCCCTCAGCAGACATATACGGGGGGGTAAATTTTGCAGACACTTGTTATACAGACAGTAGAGCTCACTGTTTGGCAGAGATTGTAGGAGTGTCATAGTTTTTGATAAATGTGATTTATTTATTTATTTTGTGATAAGCTGCTATAATGTTGATGTAACATAATGGTGACTGATGAACCTGCCTGGGAAGAGAGTAAGCAGTGAAGAGGACAAGTCAGTGACTGACTGATTTGGATTGCTAAGTCAGGGGCATTTTACTACTGTGAAATGCAAACTTGTTTATCTAAGAACCAAAGAATAGGAACACAATCTTGATGGCATGGAGGAGTTCAGTGAGGAGACACAAGTATGACTGGGACAAAAAGAAGATAAGTATCTCTTATCTCTACTTATCTCTAAGTATCTATTGGGAAAGCAAAAAATTGACAAAGGTTTTTAAATCTGAAGGCAGAAACATAAGTATGTACTATGCCTGGAAGTTGAACCTATACAAATTCTGTCTAGAAATATGGTTTACTTTTTTTTTGTTTTTATCAGTAGGATAATTAACAGTAGGATAAAAGAGAAATGAGTTCTTAAATCTTGGAATGAATATGCTTTTACTGGGAAAATTTTAACAGAGACTGAATCATTTTGTAAATGACACGCTCTGCCTGACCAGAGCAGTCCAGGGAAGTTCTGCAGACTGTGCTGCGCAGAAAGTAACAGGAAATGAAAGTAATGGCGTTATCCACACTGAAAACTGATGAATCTTGAATGCACACAAATCTTTTTGCTGATCATATTTCTGAAAGTACCCAGCATCTGGCCTCTTGGCAATCTATCTCCTTTGTCAAACTAACATGTAGCTATTTTGGCAATGTCCCTGAGTCCTTGGCACCAGTAGATGTCTCTTGAACTGCTATGGCATTCAGATGAAGTGGTTGCTCATCATTGCCTCATGACTGGTCAAAGCACATGTCCAGCAGAAATTAACCAACTGATGAGAGACTTAATGCAGAGGAAGACCAAACCTTGCTCCAAAACTTGAGTAATATCACTGAACTGTCTGTAGCTAGAGGGGGAGGGGATAGGAAGGCACTGAAACTTTGAGGAGAAACTCTGCCTTTGGACATGCAATGAGGGTAAATCCCTGCCACGCTCTTCCGTTCCTACAGACATCAAGAGCTAGTATCAGTATGCATGAAGGAAAGCTGTCTGGGTGAGGCAAAGCTGAAAAATACTGTTCTGAAGGAGCTCCACAGTCCTTCAGATGTTCTCTGGGGATGGGCCAGTGTGGGGACAAGGGAAGAAGGGATGAGAGTAAACTGAAACTCTGTGGACAGGGTACAGTCACTCTGTAAAATGCAGGGTGATGATAAGATAGCCTTAAAAGCTAGTTCTAAGGAAGCTGGCTTCAGTACTGAAGGAGTGCTGCTACAGTTGGCTAGAGCTTATGCCAGCTAACATTTGCCAGGGGCTAAGCAGCATGGGGAAAGACCATTTCTGAGATAGCTTGGTACCATTTCAGCGATCTCTTCTGTTGTTTCTCCTCTTCTGTGAGATGTTTTCCTGCTCTTGGAGACTTCTGCAGCTGATACAATAGGAAGCCTCATCTTACCAGAAAGCAGCATCTCCTCTGTGAAACATCCTGTGTCATACAGAGTGTCAAACACTCTGTACTCATCACACAATGACATTTCAGTTGGATGTCTGTACCAGTGGGGAACTGATAAGCTTATTTCATGTATCATACCTACTGGTAACTTTTTTTTGAAGATTAAAGAAAATGAGATTTCCTGTAGAATCTTACAATGAAGGGACTTAGCAACGACTGCAAAATTCTGCAGAAGCCTGCATTTCAGTGTCTAGGTTGCTTATTTGTGGACACAAATAGGTTACTAGCTGTCCACCCAATAGGACTGTATGAGGATAATATCAGTTATCTGACTTCTGCGTATCTTTTCCTTTCTGCCTTCAGATCAAGTTTCATTGCTGGACTCTGAACAGTGACCACGAGAGGTCCTTCCTCTCCAAGCACAGCACTGCTGCCAGGGCTGCTAACATCTACCCTCATTTGCAGCATGTTGCTTTAAGGGCTGTGACACTTTTAAAACTTTAAATATGCATTTTAAATTAAAACAGTGTGATAATGCTACTTTTTAGAGACACCTTTTCAAATTAAAGTTTAACAACTTGAGAAACTGATGAGTAGCTATTGCTAATGCCTTCTGGCTTTCACGGCTTAAGGCTGAAATGCAACATCTCAGAAATGAGAACAGAACTGGAAGGAACTTCTATGGTTTCTGATGCAAGAGTTGCAATGTGCCAATAAGCAGCACCTTTGACAAGAAGGTCTTTCTTTGTATCCCGTTTTACTTCTCATAATGTACTGGACATAATTATCCATGTAACTCAGAACGCCTTTTCCAAACAGAAAAGGTCAGTATGTACCAACAAACACCACATGCAATTTAAGATATGGCAGTTCTATTTATGTCTAATGCAATAAAATATCTGAAGTCTTGGCTGCATTGGGATAACAGAATAACCTATTTTTCAGTATGTAAAGAGATCTTGATTACTGTAGGGGCAAATGCCTAGAAATATTGCTAAGAAACAATAAAAATATCTGAGACACATCACAAATATTAATGCCTCATTGCAAGCAAAAACAGTTTATAAAACTGTTACAGGTATTTCCTCTTTTCCAGAAGAGAGAACTGCTAAATAACGTTTTTCCCTCCCAACTTATTTATGAAAACAAGCTGAAATACCAGTCATACACAGAGATAAAGACACTACTTTGTGAAGTTAACATCATTGCCATATTAAAAGATTCCAAAAACTCACCCACGAAGAAAACCTTCTTGTGTTGCAGGATTCACAGGTGAAATGGAAGACATACCAGAGCCAGCTTTAAATTAGATTTCTCAGGTTGCATTAGCAGTATAACCGGGATAGTACAGAGCCCAGCACTGTTCCATTTTTCCAACTTTCTTTCTGTGACTGTAATGTGGGCATCCTCTTGATACTTTCATAGATGCAAACATGCTTCAGGATGACACCTTACCTGAACTCTTCTTCTCCCGCATACTCTTGTAATACTTAAAAATCTGAACAGAAATTACAGAATTAGAGTTATCAAAATTGCATTTAATCTCTCTTTGTAGTAGCATTATATTAAAAATGTATAGCATACATGTTAAACTTTCTGTTAACTTTCAGTTAGCCTCCATCAGTTCCAGCCAGGAAAGCTTATTTGCACTAACCCAAGATGGCCTTTTCTAACATTTTCTAACATCCTATTTCATAACACTCTGTCACCACATATTAGATGTGAAATGGCCCTGAGCACCAGGACAGCTCTGCACGTGCTGCTCAGGCTAGCAGGATCTGAGCAGGATCTCCATGGAGCCTGAGTATCCATGGTATTTAATCCATTACTTAGATGTGCTGTCCATGGAGAAGGAATTGACTGTAATGTGTGCAAAACTCAGCACACAGTAGGAAACAAAATTTGTAGCTTTGATAGAACAGCATATGGTTATTATCTGGCTCTGGGAAGGGCAGATTTGTGCTTCAAATAAACAAAATGATGAATGAGTAGCAGAATTCAAACGATATCTCTAATGTTCACTGAAGAAGCATGCAGATGATCAGAAGAAAGGTGAATTAATAACACAGAGAGCTCAAAACCACCACAATCATGATTTCTCTAAGAATCTCTTCTCACCTATGACTAATTCATGCTTGTTTTTAAGGGTATGGCTTGTAACGTATCAAGTACTACAGCAGCTCCTCCTCCCACCCTTCTCAGCCTTTTTTCTCTAGGCTGGAAGATGTTTGAATAACCATTACAGCTTGTTCCATGTGTGAGATTCCAGGATTTACCCCTTGAGTAAGAGCCAGATGGAAAGCTCTGCTGGCGTTTCAGGTGGGCCCTCTACTCTTACCTTACCTTAGTTTTTATGTATTCTTTCATTTTTAGAATATGTACAAGGAAGATTTCAGGAACATGATTGAAGAAAATACGGCCAGCAATGGCTCCTCCTCTGCCTTCGCCCACACCAACACCATGAGTGCCATCCTCATTACTACCTACTCAGTTGCCTTTGCTGGAGGTGCGATAGGGTCCATTGCAATGTCATTTGTGCTGGTCAAGATGAACACTCTGTCTGTGACCACTACAGCCATCATTAACCTGGTTGTGGTGCACGGTCTCCTTCTTCTCACAGTGCCCTTCCGCCTGCACTACTATGTCAAAAAGGAGTGGGTCTTCCAGATGCCATTCTGCAAAATTGTAAGTGCCATGGTGCACATACACATGTACCTGACCTTCCTATTCTATGTGATCACGCTGGTGATCCGGTGGCTGATCTTCTTTCAATGGAAGGATAAGGTAGAGTTTTATAGGAAGCTGCACGCCATTGCCGCAAGCATTGCCGTATGGATCTTCGTCATCATCTTTGTGGTGCCACTCTTCTGCATTGAGTATGGACGCTCAGGGAAGTACGATAATAAAACATGCTTTAAGTTCCACAAAGAGCTGCATCAAGACAGTGTGAAAATCCTGAACTACCTGGTAATTGTGACTGTTGCCTGTATTACTTGCGTCCTCTTGGGCCTGCAGATTTTCATTCTGATAAAAGTGTCAAGAAAACTCTCCACCTCCCTCTGGTCACACCAAGAGTTCTGGGCCCAGGTGAAAAACTTGATTTTCATCTGTGTCATCATAATATGCTTCCTTCCTTATCACCTCTTTAGGGCCTACTACATACAGCATGTGAACGATTATGACCAGTTAGAAAGCTACAATGAGGTTTTTTTGAGTCTAACTGCCCTCAGCTGCCTGGATCTGCTGTCGTTTGTGCTGAGCGGAAGCCGCATCTTCAAGCAAAAGGTGGGCGTGCTTCGAAGCAGGTTCTTCTGCTGCTAGCACCAGCCACCTGCAACGCGTGGACCTGGATCGCCAGATCCAGCCCAGTGCTGGACAGACACAGCAAACCTACTCCTCAACATGTTGGGGTGGGCCCCCAAAACAACATAACCCACTTGTGGAGGGCTCTGCACACCTGCTTCCTGAAATAATGGGGTGAACAATCCCCCATATCTCAGCTCGTAAACTGGAGGGCTACCTCTGGGATTTCCTCACAGCGCTACCTAGTGAGCTGTGGATACACCTTGAGGAGTGGGAGAAAAGGGCATGGGCTCATCAACTTTACTTTTTTTACATCAAGATTTGTGAAATCTGAGGCGCTAGGAGAAGAATTTAAGAGAATTTGCGAAGTACGTAGAAACACAGAAAAAGAGCAGTTTTTGATGGAATCAGGGACAGTATTTTTGAAATGCAAAGATCTATATAATTTTCCACATACATTTCTTATTTATTGCCTGCAAGCTCTCATAAAATATTGGTGAAGCTGTTATTCCACCTGAATAGGTCTGTTTCTTCACTATAAAGACAAGCATAACTTTCTACGTGAACAATTCAAACAACTCTTTAAAAACAAACTATCAATATATTTTTTTTTCTCTGAAAGACTTTCTCAAAATCACCTTTTGGAGATGGTATCATTACAGCAGAAAAGAGCTTTGTTCTCTTTCCCACATTGTGAAAATGTCTCCAACAACAAAAATTATATATCATTACTGAATATTGTAAGCTCAGACCAAAAACCTGCAGTTTTACTTACAGGTTTGTTCAATTAAAAAAAAAAAAGTGTATGGTGAGGATCATTTTATTTAGATCATTCAGACAATAGTTGTGTTCTCTTAAAAAGTCAAATATTTTAGGTCTCCAAGGTAACAATGTTTTTTTTAATCCTATGTTGATTTTGTGTAATTCAGAAGTTTGTAACTAATTACTCTCAGTACCTTTAGTTTGAAATAAATTCTATACATTTAGTACCCTGGACTAGGAGAAGAAATTAAAATGTTACTGCTTGGATTGGAGGGGTGGAAAACACTAATAAACCCGGTGTAGCTAAAGAGCTTATTATACCTCAGTGAGGCATTGTGAGTTGCTATCTCTGAAGACAGAATTGAACTCCATTTGAAAATTGGAAAAAATCAGCAAAATAATTCTGTGAAAGACATTCAGGCTTTCATAGCTCTGCTGTTTTACACCTATTCCCCCCCCAAAAAGAGTATAAATCTGTGACTGCTATAATCCAAGACAGCAATGGCTAATTTATCTTTCTTCTTCTTGCCATCTCCATAAAGTCACATTTTTCATTTAGAGTTAGAGGAATAATACCTCAATCTTTTGACAAACTAGAGGTTATCAACTAATTAAATTCCAGTGAAAGTCTCTTCTCATGATGCTGTTGAAATCCACCTTTTCATACTTCCGAATCTTTCCATTTCTTTCTACTTCAACATCTCTTGCTCATCAGACAGCAATCAAATAATGATTGGTAGATCTTGCTGTACCTGTATGATCTTACCACTGTTCATTGCTTTTGGTCCCACCAAAGTGTGATGTACAAGATGGTTAGATTACAGGATCCCATCTCTTCCATATTTGTTCTTCCTTGTCTTCCTTCCTGTTTCAAGCTCCACTATATCCCTCAGTAGGTCTGATCATGAGAGAGTATTTTCAGGTCAGAGGCTGAGTACTGCTATATAACACCGAAAGTTGGAAATCACTGAAGTTCATAACACAAGGAAGATGTGGGGATGCTCACATGGCCCACCCTTAGCAAATTGTCTGTATCACAACAGCTGTTAAGAGAGAAATGTGAGAGTTTGCAGTGTGCGTGAATTTGAGACAAAACTGTCTGAGAAGGCGTTTGCCCCAAGGATCCCAAAAGGAGCGTGTTAAAGATGAAGAAGACCGCCATCCAGATTAAACAGTAATTGGGGAACTACAGGGACATTTAAAACATGGAAGAAGTCAGCTTGAATGTGTAGTTCACTGACTACCAGTTAATTATGTGTCATTAAAAAAGCAATAAACTGCTCTGACCCAGATTTAGTTTAAAAGTACATGAAGCAGTTTTACCCTGTGGCAGGAGAGGAGACAGGTTTGAGATGAAAGGGTTATAGTAAGTGGGGTTATATCAGGCTGGTGGCCAGTCACTAGCAGGGTTCCCCAGGGCTTCATTTTAGGCCCAGTTCTCTTTAATGTTTATATAAATGATCTGGATGCAGGACTTAGAATCATAGAATCATTTAGGTTGGAAAAGACCTCTAAGATCATCAGTCTAACTGTTAACCTAGCACTGCTAAGTCTAACACTAAGCCATGTCCCTAAGCACCACATCTACATGTCTTTTGAAAACCTCCAGGGATGGTGACTCAACTACATCCCTGGGCAGCCTGTTCCAATGCCTCACAACCCTTTCAGTGAAGAAATTTTTCCTAATATCCAACCTCAACCTCCCCTGGGGCAACTTGAGGCCATTTCTTCTTGTCCTATTGCTTGTTGCTTGGGAGAAGAGACTGACCCCCACCTTGCTACAACCTCCTTTGAGGTAGTTGTAGAGAGCTCCCCTGAGCCTCCTTTTCTGTAGGTTAAATAATTGAATGCATACTAAATAAGCTTACAGATGATACTAAATTAGGAGTAGCTGTTGACTCCCTCAAGGGTAGAGAGGCCTTGCAAAGAGATCTTGACGATCTGGAGAGCTGGGCAGCCACCAACTGTATGAAATTTAACAAGAGTAAGTGCTGGACTTTGCACCTGGGACAGGGCAGCCCTGTCTATACACACAGACTGCGGAATGAGAGGTTGAGGGCAGCCCCATGGAAAGGGAAAGGTTCTAGAGGTCAACAGCAAGTTGACTGTGAGCCAACAGTGTGCCCCAGCAGCCAAAAGGGACAACCGTGTCCTGGAGTGCACCAAGCACACGCACCTGGGACAGGGCAGCCCTGTCTATACACACAGACTGCGGAATGAGAGGTTGAGGGCAGCCCCATGGAAAGGGAAAGGTTCTAGAGGTCAACAGCAAGTTGACTGTGAGCCAACAGTGTGCCCCAGCAGCCAAAAGGGACAACCGTGTCCTGGAGTGCACCAAGCACACCATTGCTAGCCGGTCAAGGGAAGCGATCGTCCCACCCTATGCCACGCTGGTGCAACCTCACCTCAAGTACCTTGTGCAGGTTTGGGTGCCACCAGGTAAGAAGGGCATAAAACTGTTAGAGAAGAGTAGAGTGTGCAAAGGTGGGCTACGAAGATGGTGAAGGCTCTAGAGGGCGAGACATATGAGGAGCGGCTGAAGTCACTCGGTTTGTTCAGCCTGGAGAAGAGGAGGCTGAAAGGAGAGCTCATGGCGGCCTACAGCTGGCTCACGAGGGAAGCGGAGGGGCAGGCGCTGGTCTCTGCTCTCTGGTGACCAGCAATAGGACCCCAGGGAACGGCATCAAGCTGCGGCAGGGAAGGTTCAGGCTGGAAGTTCGGAAAAGGTTCTCTGAGAGGGTGCTTGGGCATGGGGACAGGCTCCCCAGGGAAGTGGTCACGGCACCAAGCCTGTCACAGCTCAGGAAGCAGTTGGACAACGCTCTCAGACGTATGGTTTGATTTTGGGGTGGTCCTGTGTGGAGCCAGGAGTTGGACTCGATGATCCTGGTGGGTCCCTTCCAACTCAGATATTCTCTGACTCTATGACACATTTCTGTTTTCTCTTATAGCAACATTATTGGTGGATGAAAATGTCTTATGTGCATTCTGTAAGCACTGCATACCTTTGTAACACTATATTATAAATCTTTTGTTGTAATAAAGTTGTTAACACAAAATGGCTATTTGCTCAAAAAGTTAAAAAAAAATTAAATTTGAAAAATAAAACATATTTTTACAAATAGTGCATCCTGACAATACAGCTTAACTAACCTTGTTCATGAATGTGTTAAAATCACAAGTAGTTTAATTCTTGTAAAAATGTATATATTTGCAAGACCCTGCACCATGGCATCACAAAAAATACCAGACAGTGATTTTCTTTTTTTCCAAATGGAAATTGGTACTAATAATATTAATGTTAATTCATGATACTAGTGGGCAGAATGAGGGGGATGTAATCTATGCTTTGAGTTGGTGGTACTAGTCAGCACCAAATCATGATTTTGATGGGACTGCCTAGACAAACTTTACATCTGCCACTCATCTCACATTGTGAGTCTGGCAGAGAAAGCCTCCTCCTGCCCAGTGAGAATGAAGTCTGGGTTAACATTGGCAGGAATTGCCCTGCCAGGTGGTGACAGAAGCGGTGCTTCCAGCAAGGGTGCTGACAGGGCTTGTGGGGAGGATGGGGTGCTGTTCCCTCCAGCTTCCTCCTGCTTTGCCCCTCAACATCAGTCTTGATCTCTCCCACCCTCCTGGTCAACCTTCCTGCTCACTCCCCCTGCGAGGGCTGAGGAGGGACTGGAGGTGCTGCCAGGCAAGGCCGTGGAAGAAGAGTCTCCTGAAAATGAAAGCGCAGACAAGGCCAGAGCAGCATCTAAAATGTAGCCAAGCAGCTCCTGTGACCAGTGGTGATGGAGGCAGAAGTGGGGAGCTGCAGAAATGCAGGAGCCAGTCCATAGAGGAAGGGGGAAATTCCAGTTGCCATCATCTGTTTGGTCAGAGATACCACAGCCTTAAAAGAGACCTTGATTTTGCTGACTCTAGATTACAGAGGAGAGCTTTGGATTAGAAAACAACCACACAAGAACAAAAAAAGCTCTACAACAGCAGAACATAGAGGGCACAGGCACTGGAAAAGGTGATGGGGAAAAGGATAGGAAGGCAGAGTATAAGCATGTTTCTGCCACACAGAGGCAAGATAACACAGACTGTCTCTGGACTTCATCTCACGTTGTTGTTTATGAAATCCTTAACGCTGTCAAAAAGTGGAAATCTCACTGACAGGAGCAAACTTGACCTCCATCACTCCTTGCTCCCACTTCCACATCACCGTTTCCATAGGGTTGGGATTCTTCTCCTGCATGGCTTTCAGCTGCATCATTTCCCTCTTTAGCTCACCAGTGAACCATGCAAAATCATGTTGATGCAAGGATAAATACAGCAAGGTTGCTTTTTTTGCAGCAATGCTGGTTTGGGGCATTTGTCAGAGTTTAGTCCTACTTTTCTTATCCCCCTTAGGCTTCAGATTTTTTCTTTCCAGGCAGTTTTCCAAAGGCCCACATCACCTTGCATTTCCATTTCCATTTCCCTATGGTCCCAAGGACCAGAGCATATTAGACTAGCAGTGCTGCCAGAGGAAGGAGGGATCTCCACAGCTGCAAGCCAGGAAGGGGGTTTCAGGCACTTGAAGCTCTCTCCAAGTCTGGGAGAGGTGGGCATAGGAATTCCTGAAGGAGGCAGACCCATTAATGAGGCAGACTCATTTCTTCTGTTCTCAGAGAATTATTACCTTGTTTGTGCTCTCCCTGTAAGTAAACCCTATGGGTAGAGCTTGATCAGTGCTGGTTTCAAAAGTCAAGGGATCATTAATAAAACACCAGTTTGAGCTCCCAGCCACAAACCTCAGGAAATCAAGCTATACTTTCTGTTACTTAGTGAGGTAATTTTGCCCACGTGCAAACAGTTGCTTAATAAACAAGATATTTTTTGTTAAAAAGAGAAATACCTATAAAGATAATACGCATTATCAATTCCCTAAAATATAACTGTATTATATAGTCCTCTTTCCTCTCATGAGGCAGCAGACAGGCTGGCTCCTGCTTTCCCTTCCTTCTAGCAACACATCCCGCCCTTCCAGTAATGCCTCCTGTTTGGGAGGGCCTGGATGGTTTCACCGTTTGCCACAAGCCTCAGAGCCACCAGCTTTGGTAGCTGCACCCTCAGGTAGTTGTGTGCCCCCAGTGTGTGACTGGGGCTCACCTGACTCTTAGGTCTTCCTAACAGAAATTGTGCCAGGCCCATAGCTGACCAGGGTAACATGCAACTGACTGGGGGCAGAGCCGCCAAATCCACAGGCAACCTAATCTGTAGCGGGGTCATGGTAAAGAAAGACCACCTGCCCAGTGCCAGAAAGAGAGTCAAGACAGATGTTAACATGGAAATTCAACAGCATGTTTGAATTCTTCATATAAATTTGGGAAGCAAGACCCTGACCTCTGCCTCTAGAGGAGTTGCATGCTAAGTGAATGGCACTCATGGAAAAGACCGCACAACTTCTCATCTATTTTAGAGGTCTACAACAGAGAGAAACACAACAACTTGACCATGGCTGAGGCAGGAGGCATGTACTAGTGGTGGCACCGTGATCACTAACAAAGATGCAGGAGAACACATGGTAAGTAATGCAGATAGCCTTTGGTATTCCCAAAACTTTTCTTCAGAAGAGGAAAAGACTACAGAGGTTTCTTTAGTCAGGTGCTACAAAAGCATGGGAAAAAATACAAAAATAAGAAAGGGCAGCATGGACTGTATCTGCATTGGAGGAAAATCCTGTGGTGGACAACCTTGAATCACATCCTTGGACAACGGGAGAGCCTTTCTATGTCTATGGGCTATGTACAGAGAAACATGAATGGGTTTGAACTCCACATACCTGGAGACAGATCCCAACCTCTTTTTCCTTCTTCTGTTGCTGTTCCCATCCTTTGCTATAGAAGGAGCAGATGAATCAGTATATGTTCAAGACTGGAAATGTGTCTGGAAATATCATTACAAAATTTAACATAACAAAAAGAGGCTTGTAAGTTAAATTGAACTTGCAAGAATAAAATTATCCCTGCACTAAACTGGCCTTCAGAAGTTTAAACCCAAATGGCACACAATCTGTATGTATTATGACAATACTGTGGAAGCAGCTACTCCGAAAAAAAAAAGACTGAAAATTTGCAATTCTTTCATGAAATGACTGTTTCAGCCACTTATTACATAAAATAAGTGAAGATTGAAGGCATTTCAGAAAATACTGGCTGTTTTATCACACTGTTCAACTCCATACTTGGCTATCACCTGAAATGCCTAATGGTTTTTAAGATTTCATGAGATGACCATCCATATTATTCTAGTGGGGAAAGTCAGTTATTTCAAATATCAGTCCAATGGAAGAAAAAAATTAAAAACAGATCCAAATTTTACAAAGCAAAAATGACCTTATAATAGTCTCTGTTATAGAAATCAGCATTTGTTCTGTGATTTATTGTGTATTTCTGAACAGCATGGGAAAGAAAATGAAAGAAAACAGCTATTTATATTGTCTTTTAAGCTAATAACTTCAAAAAGCCAGAAATTAGACATTTTGCATAATACCTGCCTACTGCTTTCTGTCATTTCGCAAAATAACTGGAAGTCATTTTGAGAAATGGCTGAAGATTTTAGTCATTTTGCAAAATGACTGGTTTCACAATATGACTGTAGCATACATCAGAAATTGGTGCAAAAGCAGTTGTACATAAAAAGAGGTAGTTGGATCAGATTTCTCTACTTACTAAGTAATAAGTTCTGAAGATTCCTCAGGACTTTGAAGTTAAATTTAGAAAAGAACTTTACAAAAAGTATAAGAAACGCTCCAAGTACATGATCCCAAGGACAGAGAATTATGCAATTATTGCTGAAATAAAGAAGGCAAAGCAAAATCCCAGGTCAAAGTCGAGACATGAATACTATCTGCTTGCAAAGTATGGAGGATCCACTCTTTCTTTTTTTTTAACTGTAAGTGTATATGTCGCTACTTTTCCCCCTTCAGAGACACAGCTTTATTGCTAATGAACAGTTTCCTATTTCCCTCATTTCAGATATGAAATTCTACAGTGTGGAGACACTGAAAAGCTGATTAAGAGAATGCAGATGAAAGAGGAATCTCACACATATTATGTGAGCATTGAGGATACATATGATATCATCAAAAAAGCACATATGGCTACTGGCCACAGTGGCTGTGATCGTGTCATAAAACACTTGTTGTCTAACTACGCAAACATCACCAGAGATGCCGTTCAGCTCTTCAAATCCTGCTGTACAGTCTGCCAGGAAAAAAGAAGGCACCATTTGGCTGAACGGTTTGCTGGCCAGTCTGTTCTGAACAAGGAGCACTTAGCAAGGGGGCAAATTGACTTTATCGATATGCTGTCGATGTCTCTAGGCAGCTTGAAGTGCATAATGGTGTACCAGGTCTGTGTCACCAAATTTTGTGTTCTCTGTTCACTTATGTCAAAAAAAGCAGCTGAGTTGGCTCTACAGCTTCTTGACATCTTTCTCATTTTTGGAGCCCCTGATGTATTAGAGGGTCGTGATGGAATTGAATTAATTTCTGAAGTCATGCAAGAACTGAAATATTTGTGGACTCAGCTCAGCTTGGTTCATGGAAAAGCAGGACACTCTCAAAGTCAAAAGCTGGTAGAGCATTCAAATGGTAATATTGAGGAAATGCTCATGGAGTGGATGGCAGATAATAATTCATGGGACTGGTCTATGGGAATTCACTTTGTGCAGTTTGCTAAGAATTCAGCTCACCACTCAGGAATAAACTGTTCACCACATTCAGCTCTGTTTGGAGCAGATCCCAGGTCTGGGCTCACCTCAACCTCTCTTCCATCTCATATCATCAGCTGCCTAATGACTGAGAAGGACCTGCTCTTTGTGCTGACTCCCTCTGCTTCATCACACATCCCAAGAGCCCATGCAGCCCCAGAGCATCCAACTGGTACTGAGGCTGTAACAGATCCTGCACCCCAGTCTCCATTAGAAGAAATTCATCCACAACCTCTGAAACCTCCACCCACACAGACCTTACAGACATGTAGCCTTTTGCCAACAGAATCCATGGCCAGTGCACAACCACTAGCTATCCCACGCTCCAAAGCTGACCTTTGTTTTCACCTGCAGGGCAAAGGAGCACAGGCAGACCAGGCTGGTCAGGTGGAACAACACAGGTCAGCATCCAGGAAGAGAGTGTGTGGCCAAGCCAACTTCCAGCTGGCAACAAGGGAGGCAATGTGACTGTCTCCCAGGCTGACCAAAGGACCAGCAAGCAAGCCAACTGAAATGTTACAGAGCAGAATAGATGCATCAACGGCCCTCATCACGAATGTATCAATTATGAAAATAATTGCTAGCTCAGTGAGAAAAAATGCTGCTTTATGTTTCCAACTAAAGCTTACTTTTTGAGCTTACATTGCTTTTAAACATTTTACATGTGCAAATTAATGTATCAAGATATTTTTCCAAAATTAACTTAAAAAGTGAGAGATAATAATAGTTCACTAACTTACTAGTCTGTATGTCTGGAGGAGAGAAAGGGTGGAGGGAAGAAAGCTATTGTTTTATTTGGTGGAAACTGCCAACCAACAGAAAGCCCCTCTTCCTCCTTATCAGTGATTACTGTTACAAGATAATATATTATCATGATATTGTTTATGTCATCCTGCCGTAAGGAAGTAACCAGAAACAGATACAGTTTGGTTTTGTATTGACTTTATTCTAAATGTATTTTACTGCATTAATTCAATTTCATTAAGGATCAGAGTTAATTAGTGTAGCTGTTTCTCATTGCTAATGTAATCCATATATATGCACAGTCTTGTTAGCTCTGCTGTATCTCCTCAGTATGCAATCTTGAAATAAATAAAGAGGCAATTTACCACAGCACTGTTCTGATATTCAAGAATATGCTCCATTCAAGGCTGCTGAATGGATATTGCACCCTTTTGTGCATTTTACTTTGCCTCAACAGTAATCGACCTGCAAAATCGGTCACAAAAAATAAAGAAAAATAATGACATATGAGGGTAGAGTTCTCATTCTGTCCACCACTAACAACAGACTGCAAACACAACCTGATACCTCTTTCATTGAGCAGCATTAACGTTCAGTCAATTAAGCAATTTGAAAGGCTGAACCTTTGGTGCTTTAGGAGAGATGGAGCTCTTTGTAAGGCAACAGTGGGGTGTGGAGAATAAACAAGGCTGGAGAACAATACCAGCAAACTTTTCACCCCAATGAATGTAAAGTACACGGAGCAGCAAAACTACAAGAACTGATGAAAAACCTGACAAGTGAAATTAGGTAGTAAGCAGTTCACAGACAAATAAGTAAAGCCAAGCTGTGAGACAAAAATGAATCTGCAAGAAAGATCAGTTGTTCCTAGGCTAAATTTCCCAAACTGGTCACTAGTGGGCATATTTAACTGTATGAGGGACACAAAAAATTGGTAACGGAGGCGCATGGAAAAATACAGCATGCAAAATAAATCACCATAACAACATCTTTTACAAAAGTGTGTAGGAGTGTGAATCCACTGCAGTTACTGGTGAAGTAAAAATGAAAAAAAAAATAATAATAAATGTTGGACTAAAACAGTTTCATGACTTTTAATGTTGAGAGGTGTTTTAGCTATTACAGAAAAACCCCAAACTTGTCTAAACGAGGACAAAATCTGGAGGTCAGAATGTGTGTGCAAATGGTGCAAATGGTAACTTAGCTTTGAGATACTAAATGCTCCACATTAATAATTGCTGCAAGTTAGTAAATTGAGTACCATATCTAATATCTTGAAACTTCACAAATCTATGAACACAGAATATGGTCCAATTTTTGGGTGGAGTTGGCCTTGATGATCCTTGTGTGTCCCTTCCAACTAGGGATAGCCTGTGATTCTATGATTCTAAAGATGTGAAAAGGAATTTCACCTCTGCCCTCTGTTGTATTAAGACTAGTTAAAATTACAGAATCATAGGAAAAATAGATTGGAAGAGATCTCTTGAGGTCATGGAGCCCTGTTGAAGTGTGGCTAAACTCAAAGATAAATGAGACTACCCAGGACTGTGTCTTCTTGTGTTTTGAAAATTTCTAAGGACAGAGAAACCAAACACCTTCTCTGAACTACTGGGCCACAGCTGCACCACTCTCACATTAGTATTGTTATTATTATTATTATTATTATTTAATTTTAATTTTAATTTTTGTGCATCATTCAAATTTAGAGTTTCTCTTGCTGTAACTTGTGACTTGCCTCTTGTCCTTTCCATCATGTGCCCAGCCAGCGCTGATGCATGGGATTGTTTCATCCCAGGTGCAGGATTTTGTAAGATTCCTGCTGGTCCATTTGTTCAGTCTGCTGAGGAACAGCATCCCTGCCCTTCAGTGTGTTTCAAATCCCTCCAGTTTGGTGATATCCAAAAAGCTCTGCCATGTTATGCAGGTCATGGTGAGGATGTTGAAGGTTACCAGACCCAGAACTGAGGTGCACTGCTCACAACTTACTGCCACCTATTCATATCTGATCCTGTTCAGTGGTCTTTCAATGCCACATTTGAACCTCACAGCTGAGGTCTTTGCTCACCTGGGAAGCCCCATCTTCCAGTGACTGAAGTAATTTCTCATCATTATACCTCACCCCACTCTGTCTCTGCTTTCTACTGCAAACAGTAAGAGGACTGTTTGCTACTTTTTTTCCTCAAAGCTAGATGCTTTGGGGAAAATATTAAATAAGTAGTTCTTCAGGTAGCTTGTATGGTATATTCAGATGAAAATTGAAGACTAGAAAGATTTTTTCTGGAGTAATGTGTACTCCAAAAAGGCTTTCTGAACTAACTTATATGCTTTCTTTTCTTCTCTTTCTTTTTCTTTTCCTTTTTCTTCCTCTCAGTCTTCTTCTCTCTTTTCTTTTTCTTTTTCTTTTTCTTTTTCTTTTTCTTTTTCTTTTTCTTTTTCTTTTTCTTTTTCTTTTTCTTTTTCTTTTTCTTTTTCTTTCTTTTTCTTTCTTTTCTTTTTCTCTTTTTCTTCCTTCCTCTCTCCCTCCCTTCCTTCTTTGTTTCCTCCCTCCCTTCCTTTGATTTTGAAAAGATTAATATTTTGTTACATTTTCAAAATATTTCAGCTCTTTGCTTCAAAATTGCATTTTTCCTTTCTGTACTGAGTCTGGCTGGGATGGAGTTAATTTTATTCTCAGCAGCCGGTATGGTGCTGTGTTATAGATAAGCAAACAAAACAGTGCTGATAACACATCAATGTTTTATCTCTCATTGAGATGTTCTTGCACAGTGCCAAAGCCTTCTCTGTTTTTCAGCCTGCTCCATGAGTAGGTGGGCTGGTGTTAGGCAAGAGGCTGGGAGGGGACACAGCCAGGGCAGGTGACCCAAACTGACCAAAGGTATACTCCATACCATATAATGTGATGTTCAGCAACAAAACAAAGCAGCTGCTGCTCGGAGAATGGCTGGGTGTTGGTCTGCTGATGGTGAGTGATTGGTTTTGCACCACTTATTTAACTTTTTTTTTCCTTCAGTTATTAAAGTATCGTTATCTTGACCCACAAGTTTTTTTCTCTCTTGCACTTCCAATTCTCTCTCCCATCTTGCTCTGGGAAGTGACAGACTGACTAGATGGGGACTCAGCTGCCAGCTGGGGTCAACCCACCACACTTCTGAAATTAAGCCACGTTTTTAAAGAAGGAGTTAAAAGATTGTAAAATTCTTTATATTAGTGTTTTGGATTGCACTAAGTCCAAGGAGCTTTAGATTAGAAAATAAAAATGGATTTAAATACAATTTTACTTTTATTCAAATTATTAAATTTGAACATGCAAAACAAAAAAAATCCCAAGGCTCAAAACCTATTATGTATTCTTATTTTAATCAGGAGGATTTTCAAGTATCAGAAGGATCTAAAAAGCAACTTTTAAATCAATTAATTTTCAGCTTTTTTGGGTAGCAACTGGCTGATACAGGCTAGCAAAGGTTTGAAAGTCATGCCTAAACAGTACCTAGTGACAAAAAAAACAGCAATAAGAGAATTAATTGCCTCTCTCACTCTCCTTCTTTGAACTGATGACCTAATGGCTGGATTTGTTTCTGAGACTTTAGATCTCCTGATGCAAAGGAATGTAACTTTGACTTTTTAGATGAATTAGGCCTTCAGCTTTACAGATGAAAATAATGTTTTTAAAGACACTTATTTCTACTACAATTATTTCAGCTATTCTGTACATTGAAAATGTATAAGTGAAACACATAAATGAAACTTTTGAAACCTGCAGGTAAAATCCATCCCTGATTTTCATCTGCACTTTAGATCAAATTATTAATTATATTTAAGGCAGCTTTTTCTCTCTCAGATATAAATTAAAAAAAATCCCCAATATGTCAGGATTTGCTTAGGGGAAAAGTAGGACCTCTTGAAAGAAAAATCTTCCTTGTGTGATTATTTCTTATAACAAGTGAATGGCTGCTGAAGGGATGTTGGAGTAGGCCAATGAATGTGATACTTGGATCATGGGAAGTTGTCCTGCGGTAGCACCTCGTGCAAGTGTGTGTGACTGCTGTTATCCTGAAAGCAAAGTACTTTGAGAAGTGGACCTGTAACGTGGGTCAGTGATAACCCTGGGGAAACAGCCACCTGCCCCATCACCCTTGGAAGGCAGCTCCATGACACCAAGGCTACTACAATTCAGAAGGCTTTTTAATGAAGAGAGGAGAGATCTCCATGTGAGAAGGAAACCATAGTCATAGGTCAGAGAAATTTTTGTGCTATTTTTTGGCTTCTATTTATCTCAAAATTATACTGGAAATAAATCTAAAAGCATTGTGGTTTATAGCACCTGAGCTGGCTTGAGCCAGTCCTATGATCCTCTGTGAAGTACAATCACTGTTTTTCCTCACAGGTATTTAAAATGGGAGCTGATCAAGGACTTCAGGCCCTTTCAATTATTTCATGGTCCAAATGACTTCATTTCCCTACAGAAATGTTTCTACCCTTTGAGGTCCTGCAGGTCTGTACAACTAGCCAGCTGACAACACTGTCACTGTGCAATAGATTAGCTGGGCAGGTTTGCAAGGATCTTAGTAGCCCACTGGCTATGATTAAGGAACAACCAGCTTCTCCTTTTAATCCTTGACAGAATGTGTATTTACCCTGTGGATGAACAAGTACTAAAAGGGACGCCTTTTCAGACTAGCAGCAAATCTAATATGGGTGCTGTCAAATCCTGCCTCCTGCTGTACATGGGTATGAAAGAGATAAAGTTCTTGTTTCCTCTCACTTGCTTGAATGACCAACTAAATCTCACTCTTCTTAGCCATGCTATTAAACTTTATTTTGATTTACCTTTTTCTTTTTTAAATTGACCAGTGTTTCTCAGCTGTCTTGTCTAATGCTAAGAACTTTTCTACCCTAATTCCTAGGTCTTATCCCTGCGTCTGAGCATTCCCCTCCATCCCAAAACACCTTGTGACTTTGATCCCTCCTTTTGGATGTCCCATACCACGTGGCGTCGTGCTGAAGAATAAGACTGGGGGGTTGGCCAGGGTGCAGGTGCCGCTGCTCAGGGTCTGGCTGGGCATTGGTCAGCAGGTGGTGAGCAATTGCATTGTGCATCACTGGCTTTGTATATTCCTTTATCATAATAACAATTATTATTTTCCCTTCCTTTTCTGTCCTATTAAACTGTCTTTATCTCAACCCACAAGTTTTACTTTTTTTCCGATTCTCTGCCCCATCCCACCACGGGGGGGGGCCGGGGCAGAGTGTGAGCAAATGGCTGTGTGGTCCTTAGCTGCCTGCTGGGTTAAACCACAACGTGGAACAGTGGGATTTGGTCTTTGCTCTAGACTCCCTTGCTCCATTCCTCTCTTCAGCTGGCAACTGATGCCTTAAAATATTCAAGCATTGAGCTTGTGGCATTTTGTATTAATTTGAGTTTCAGTCATTCAAAAAATGACTGGCAGTTGAGTACAAGACTGTATAAAGTAATTTCATGTTGCATGTGCAAAAATAGTTTTCTACCAGTGTCTTTTGCACTAACAAAGGCTTCCCCCATCCTTCACTTCGAGGAACTGCTGGTGGTTGAAAGAAAAGCANCTCTTGTTCTACCATCTATTTTTGTTAGGATGGAAAGATAAGTCCAAGAGGACTCTGCTAAATGGCTCATTTGGAACCTATCACATATTTCATTTTCATAAAGTTAGCTTAAAGTATGTTAATTAGCTACATGGCCCATCTATGCTTGAGGGTAGAAATGTTCTTACAATTACAGAAATTGCTCAAATCCTTGAACTGATAAAACAAAGAAACAGTGAAAGCTATTGAATCAATCGATGTAGACAGTTTGATGATAGTTAGGATCACGATCATTTTAGTAAAAGAGGATTTTGATTGGTTGTCTATATTCTCTTTACCATGTGGTGAGAGTATGGGATATAAACAGACATACGGCATGGCATTAATCTTATTTTGTTCCTGTGAACAGCATGTATAATGGAAGCACAGAGCTTTCCCAATTAATAAAAAGGCAACAGAAATGACATTGTTCTTTCATTTTTCCAAATGCTGGTTGTGGCTGAATTATTTAGTAATATGTACAATATATATAAATTTTGTTATATAATCTAATATAGTGAGCAAAAGGCCTTTCAGTGTTGCTTTGAGATGTGCTTTGAGAAGTAATGGTTTCTTACGTTTTCCTCATGTTTCAGCAAATAGCAAACTGGGGTGAGACCTAAATCTGCATACAGTCTGCTTTATTGATTTGAATGCTTTTCCTCTTAAAGGCCATTTTTTGTTTTCTGTGAAGGAATAACTTTCTGTAAGGAGGCTGTAGCCACTTCTTTTCATTATCATGGCACTAAAAGTAGCAGAAGTTCTGGTGTGGATGTAAATCAGATCAGCTGGGGTAATCACTCTTGTCATTTAAGAGGTCTGCAACCTCCTCCTGAGAAGAGGATGAACTGGGTGCTTTGGACCCAAAAGAAACCTGAGCACTAGAAAGAGACCCCAACAGAGATGCTATATTCTTGGTAAATTTGACAGTCTTTTATTAAACCACTGAGTTTCTAGATCTGATGATGCCAGTGAAATTTGTGATTAGAATATAAAATGACAGCTCTGCCCTGAGAAATGTCTGCTGGAACTAATGGTCTTACCATGGGTGATGCCCTGGCCAGCTGAAACATTCATTCCTGGTTGTTACTGGCATCTTTGAAGAAATCAACAGAAACTTTTCCAGAGCAGGGCAGAGAGGAGGAATACTTTAAAAATACAGTGAGCATCTCCTTTTAAATCCCTTCAGATTATTTCTGTCTGCATAAGACTGTTTCCTAAACCACCTCCATCACTGAAGATTACAGAACTGCTTTTTTCTCTTTTCACACGAAATGTGGCCATGCTGTGTATAAGGCACTCTGATGATGAAGGAGTCAATTTTTGTAAATAGAGGACTTAGTTCACTGCACAAATGGTCTCAGCTTTGGAGGTTCCCCTGTTTGTGGATTTGCCCAACTGTAGGTTTTCCAAACCTTGGACTTTTCTTTTCTTCCAGTGAGTTGAAGGAAGCAGCTTCTGCGGTGGAAGCCACTAGCTGAAATATTCAGATTTCAAACTCACCGCTGATTCTCTGGGATTCTTTAGAAATCCTATATGAAATTAAATAGGAAACGGCTGGTAGCCTACATCATCAATTTTGTAATCAGATCTCTATGTAGTGAAAGGAACTGAAAAATCTTCTAGTTTTACAATCAATCTGCTTTCCCTCACTGACAACAGCATCACTATACGTCAGAGATGCTCTAGGTCTTATGTTTTATACTGATATTTAATTTATTTTATATATCAGAATTCACATTACTGATATTATCCTGTTTTATTATTATTACTTCCAAATAAGGATAAATGCTGACCTGTTTTTTTTCTGAGTTGTTCATGGGTTTGGGTTCTAGAGAGCTGAGAAAAGGATACAACTGATACTTCAAGCTGTCGAGAGTTCAAAATCCTCTTTTGTCATTGTTTGTCTAGTAGATGTGCTTTTTGGGGTGTGTCTTTTGACAAAAATGGGTGACAGGTCTCTAGACACTGCAATCATCAAATTTTGAAGTGATTTTCTGACAGATGTGCAATATTTTTTATTATCTGAGTCCTAGTCCCTGTCTTCAAAAGCTCTCCCTGTGGATCCATCCAGAACATGACCTCCCAGAAAAAACTTTCATCAGTAAAGGTAAGGCTTATTTTTGTGGGAGTTAGTCACAAACACCAAATTTCAAGATCTCTGTGAGTTTAAGATCAGTGGGAATTTGGAAAAACAACACAAAACTGAATAATAACCCCAAAACTGACATCTCAGCCCACCTTAGAAAGCACCGTCTCTGTGTTTTGGGCACTGCCCATGCTTCCTCTAATTCATTGAAAACTACTGTCCATGCTATGAGGATCTCTGCTTTCCTGCATCAGTCAATTGGTTTGTGTGTTTATCTTTCCAATTGCTTTTTGGTTTAATAAATATTAAGCCTTGTCCAACTCTCTGTCAAGCAAATATTTGTTGCAGGGATTTAATCCCTGCAGAGGCCTTGTAGATTCTGCATATTGGTAGCAGAAAAGATGAATCTGGGCTCTGTGGCTGTGACTGTATCAAGCGACAGAACATGAGAAACAGGGTAAAGCAGCACTGAGTGTGGCTACCCCTTGAAAAGCAGACTTCTGAGAAAGGCTGTGGGACTCTAAACAGAGGAAATTAAACTTGACAAGGAGGGTGGGTGGCAGCACGTTCAAGTGGAAAGGAAAGAATTTTGGGCCAGGAAAAAGATATGTTGTCTGTGCCAGAGCCTTGCCTCACGTGTGGTTCTCTGCAGCTGTTCCCTAGTACAAAGGTGTTTCAAAGCTGGCAATTATCAGTTTTCAAAAGCAGAAACAACTTTATTTGCTTTTATAGGTGTTGGAGAACAACTAGACCAAACAATAGGACATAACTATTTCATAAATCTTCTAGCTTACTACTAAACTGGTATGTACCAGCACAGGAGAATAATGACCACAAGTTCCTGAACTTGTAATAATCAATCTTATCTCCATGCACCGAAACCAAAAACTAACAGTTTTGTTTCAAAAGGCAAGATACAATCTGCCTGAGATATACCCTGCTAAATTACTCTGTTGAAATCCATGATACATTATTTCTTGTCATTATAAAGCATAGCACCTGTTTTTGAAGTATATTAAATAGGTATGACTAAGGCAACTGTGTATTATTATTGTTTCTAATGAACAGAGAAGACAGATAGCCTCTTCCATCATGACAAAGCATGAGAAACTTCTCAACAAATCTCCAGCCAACAAATAGAGGTTTAATACAAGAATCTCAACTCTCCTGCTATACTTGTTGACCATTTACAGACTGAAATTATTCATTTCTTCATGCAGCATGGGTGGGTGGGATTTTCAAGTTAAAGCAATTATCCTGAAACAACAATGGAGTATGATTTGCTCGTTTTACAGTACCTGTGACTCATGTATGATGGTATGATGGATGGGGAGTAAGACAGCAGGAGTCATTGCAATCACAGAAAAAGCGGTAAGTTAAAATGTAACACAAGTATTCCCTGTCCTTCTGTTGTTTATGATTGACCTATATTCTGCTTAGTTTCGATAGCAAGCTAGCAACAGAGGATTGAAATTACTAGCAATGATGACCCTAGGTTGGAAGTAGCTAAAATTGAAAACCTATCCAGTAACACAAAGTAGCATAGTTTTACGGTAATTCCTGGACAGAAAGGAACTCTTCAGCTCATATGTGAAACTATAGTTGTTATTATAATGACCAGTAAATACGATATTTTCTTACACAGTGACACTGAAAGCAGAGAAAATCATGCAGAAATGAAATAAAATAAAAAACTTAGAATTCTACTAACTAGATCTAGGCTTTGCTTAGAGGAACTTCTCTACACCCATGCGTGGGCACATTCAGAAACACTTCCAGAATCTCTGAACATCCAGCAGGTCTTGTTCCTCATCTCTCAACTATCAGTTCTTCTTCTGTTTAATTTTCTTTTCTTAATAATTTAAAACCCCAGCTTTCCTCTTCATCTTATTTCCCCCAGTGTTGAGCCAGACATGCCCAGTTCTTTCCCTCCTTAAACTCTATTTGTGATACTTGTCTTCACCTTGATGTCTGACATGTATATGCATTTCTCTTTCAACCTTTATTCTCTCCACTGGTCCAGACAAACTATACAATAATGAAATAAAAAGCAAAAGCAAGATCTCAAAGATCATTTGAACAGGCCGAGGTGACTCAATTTCCTGTTGTACTCTAATGGGAAGCTGACCTAAAATTCAAGACCTAGTTTACAAAGTACATGATTATTTTTTTTCCTGAAGAGAAGAAGACGAAGATGAAAAGTCAACACACCGAACACTGAACAATTTCAACATACAAACTTCAAGGAACACTTCAAGGACATAGCGACTCAGAGGTATGAAACATCAATTCAGAAGTTCAGTTTCTGGCCCCCAGCAGTTTTGGTGTCAGCCAAAGATGCTTTTCCCCAGGTGACAAGAGAATTATTTATTCCAAAAGCCTTTGCAGGGTTTTTGGAATTACTTTACATCCAAAGAGCTCAGACTGGACTGGATAAGGTAAGAGAGTACACAAAGCTCTTGATGTCATAGTTCGCCTTGGCTCTGACTGGAGTACCGGCTGTCACACAGTAGTCATTTCAGGAATCCAATATCTTCATGCCTCTTCTACATTATTACTTGGTGATTCAAGCTGTGGATTGCTCCAGACCCTGTGCTCAGAGCACAAGATTGCAGGCATTTCCCTGCTTTACCCAGAGGCTGTGGGTATAGTTTCATGGTCACGTTAACCCATCAAAAGCCTTGGTGTCTGACACCCAGGCTGTTCCCTACCCTCCTATATTTTTCTGCAGATCCAGCTGATCATTTTGCTATCCAAACATCATTACTACCATGTCAGGCAGCAGTCTGTCCTTATGTGGGATTAAGATGCTGGAACCATACCTGGTGAGTACCATTATTCACATAGCTGTTTTCCTTCTGCACTCTGTCCGCTGGAGCAATTGCTCATTTCTCTTATCCCCAAGCCACAAATACATGCAGTCTCCAAAGCAAGCTTGCTCTCCTGCTGTGAATCCTAGTCTAGATGAGATGGTAGCTTCTTTCTCAAGGTTTTCAGAGCTTATCCTGAGAATGTCCCACAGACTATTCTCTCTGTGCTTTTGCTCACGTTCAAATGCCTTTCAGTTTATCTCCCTGACTTTTAGTGCCCTTGGTTTTTTGAGTCTTTGCATTTACTTACTCCCTATCTTGTTCTTCCTAATGACTGTACTTAATAATAAGAGAGAACTCTCTCAGAGGGAACCACCCTCACATTCAACAGAAGAGGATGACTGCATATAATGGCAGAAGCAATGCTAGTTCAGCCCTGCTAGGATATTGGTTTTATGTTACTGCTCACAAAACTTCATGTATTATCCATTCTTGTTTGAGTACTGACATTTCAGAATGTGGTTTAGAACTCTAATTAAAAAAAAAAAAACCAAAAACCACTAATATTTTTTTCTCTTTCGTTTCCAGTCAGGAAACTTGTTCTTGCTGTCCCTGGAAGATCCCTGACTCAATGCTTTCCTTTCTACAGTAAGCTACCTTTTACCTGTGCTGTGGTTTGGGGTCAGCACTGATGTCTGTCATTCAGACATAACCTTCAAGCATCACTGGCCTCTGTCTGTTTTTTTTGTTGTTGTTGTTTTGTTTTGTTTTGTTTTGTTTTTTAACAGTGGGAACTCTTAAGTTGCTTTATATATGTGTATGAAGTTTATTTTACTTACGCAATTTAAACAGCGAGAAATCTCCTATGAATTCTTGAAGACAGGGCATTCAAGTGAAGTTGTTTTCTAAATCTGCTAAACACTTTGTTATTCTGACACATTTTGATTAACTATTATATATAAAACAAGTACTGGAGACAAATCCTCTGCTCAGATGCATATTTCTTCACTTACTTGCTTAGCAGCAAAATCCAGTAACTTGTCATGGTTATACAGCTTAGGGAATCACTGCCCATCTTAACTTTAAGACTGACCAAGCTGTAGACAGAAGCTGTCCAGCCAGGTGGGTCCGTCCTACATGTCAAAGCATAATGATGATCTCTGACAGCTCAGCAACTTTCCAGCATTTCTTTCTGCATGAACAACAGAGTAGCATTAGATGTTGAAAATATTTGATTGCTATCTCTGTGAAGCAAAGAAACGGCTTGTGCCTTCCTGTATGCAGGCTGAGAAAACACTCAACTGTTTTTGGGCTAACAGTAACAGCCAAGGCTCTTTTATTCACACTGACTATATATGCTGTATGCTGTGGATGCATGAAATGGCAATAAAGAGGGGGGAAATTGCAAAAATAAGAGATTATAAGGTAAAATTTAAGTATTTTATTTCTATAAATAGCAAAAAAAATATAATCTATTTCTGAGTAATATAAACTGTTGGTATCTGGGCTGTAATGATGTTGTTTATAATAATATATAATAAATATTTTATATAAGAAATATAATATATAAGAAATATTATATAAGAAATGATTGTACCTATTTAAGCAAGTTTGAAATATTAACAACACACAGTGGAAAGTTATTTTGTGTCAAGAGCAGGTAGTCATCTTGTTAAAGCTCATAAAACTTTTCTTGGAGCAAGGTTGATAGAAAAGCAAATTTCTTATGCCTGTCTCAAGAATATTAGATGGGCAACAATTTTAAACATTTGATCCTTCTAAGAACATGAATTTTAAATTGGAGTAGAATGGTTTACATCAGTTTTGGACACAACACTTCAATGGCATTCTAAAGATGCTTTGACTGATGCTTTATAAAGAAGAAGTTTCTCTGAAAATGTTCTTCAGGTACAATCAATTACTAGGAAAAATGTGACCCTAATACTAGAAATGTGCTTTGTAATAATCTTATAGATGAGTGCAACAGAATTAAGAATTGCTGATTAATGCCACATTACTGATTTCAAACTCGAGAGGAATCAGAGAAAGAATACACTACCTTTCTAAGAAACCATTTTTCAGCTGTCACTTCATTCTTTTAAAACTCACTCTAAGGTAGGGAAAGATTTCATTAGCAAAATATGCATGTACCCTGCATGCTATCCCTGTATACTTTTGTGTAAACAGAAACCTGTGTGCAAGCCTTACATCTAAATATGAATGCAGATGTACGTGGCTATGCTCAAGAAGTGCTAATAGGGTTATATCCTTGAAAAAAAAAAAAAAAAAAAAAAAGATACTAAGTTAATTTGTAGCCTTTCTTTATTTTTCATAATAGAGTAGTGCAGGAGAAATTCTGTAACAAAAAGACCTGGAGCTGAAGCAAGAAGAAATTGACTTTTCATCTGCTGATACGTATTTACACTGTGCTCTGCAAATCTAGAAACTGAAACTATTGCTGCCTTATGGGTGCCTTGCAGTCATCCAGCAAGACGCTAAAAAGATCGCTTTGGTGTCTTCATAAATTATACACAAATTATACATGCAACCTCTTTACATTTCAGTATTTTTCCCACCTTCAATTTTAGCTTTATAACATAGGTGCAAATTAAACTTGTAGAATTTACAGTCAGTGTCTTGCCTATTTCAAAAGGCTGAGAGAGGCAAATAACTGAAAAAAAAAATCTTGGCATGCAGTTTAGTAAATTAAAAACTCATTTATTATTATATATGATATGGTTTTAACACCAAGAGGCACAGCTTATTGCTGTCATCGTGTGCAGCATGACAACTACAATAAGGTTATATATACATGGGATAACATTATTTCAGGCACAATTCACTAAAATGTCACTTCATGAATCTGTGACATTCTATAGTTATAGAAGAAACAAAGAAAATGTGTCTATTTTAAGAATTCCCATTTTTCACTTTCAGTAACCTTCAAAAGAGGTGCTTAAGAGGATGCCTAATAGCAGCTTAACCCAGAATAACCATTCCTCCAATGAGACACTGCTGGACACCTCAGAGAGGTTCCACTCTGTTCTCATAATCCTGTACAGCATTGACCTGGCTGGTGGCACCCTCGGGGTCATCGGGATGTCCCATCAGTTGTTTCGAAGGAAATCACAGTCTGTGATGACCATTATCATCATCAACCTGCTGGTACTGCATACCTTTCTGCTACTCAGCATCCCCTTCCGCCTCAGCTATTACATTTTACAAGAATGGAAATTTGGGACATTCACCTGCAGGCTAGCAAGTGGCATCATCTACCTCCACATGTACACCACCTTTGCGTTTTACATTGCTATCATCGTAATACGTCTCTTCCGACTTGAGTTTAAGAAGTGCTACACTACAACTTGGGTGACTGCTGTCTGGTTGCTGGGAGCACTGGTGATTGCACCTGTTTTTCTCTCCTACTATGGCACCTCTAAAACATACCCTTCCTCCCAGTGCTTTCAGTTCCAGCAGGAGATGCAAAAGACACCCATGGTGGTAGTAAACTACTGCTTGGTTGGAATTTCGGTGGTAGTTTGTGCTGTGCTCACTGTAATCCAGTTATCTGTGATCTGTAGACTGGCTGTGAAATACTGGCCTGACATCAACTCCCACGTGGAATTCAGGGCTCAGGCAAAGAGTTTCTTCTTCATCTTGGTAACATTAATGTGCTTTATGCCTCATCATGTGTTCAGAGTATATTACATCCAAAACTTCCACCTGGATAAAGACCATAAACTTCTCCCATACAATGAATTTTTTTTAGCTTTAACAACAATGTGCTGCTTGGATATGTTGTGCTTCATAGCAGGAATAGCCCATTGAACTGTGAAATATCAGGAAATCCAGCCACACTGTGTCAATACTGGCTCTTGGCCGAAATAAAATTGTGTCAGGACTTTGCTGAGACAGGGAGACTGATGACTTTTCAGCATGGCTATATGGGATTGTAGTAGTCTCTGGCTTTTTCAGGCTAGAAAGACCCATCTTTCAGAAGCTACTGTTTTTTTTTATTTTCTCTCCTGAGCCTTACTTTGGTCTTTAACCTAAATGTCATGCCATGAAGCTTCATTAAGATTTTCCTCAGTTGTCCCTCTCTCTAACCATTAGAGCACAAGTATTCCTTCCTTCCTCTTTTTTCCTCAAACTGTCTCAATAACAACCCACCATGGCCAATAAGTTGTGCACTGTGAAAGAGTCTAACAACTTGTTTTCACAGGTGTGATACTGAAGGGGAGAGGGAAGAAGGAAATTCCTCTACAAGATTTTTTGTACAAATGATTTTAGATTACAAGGACATAAACTATATTAAAATGTATTCAAGGCATAAAACAGGGCATGAATGAAATGTTTTAGTAGAATATTTTAGCAGAAGCTTCTTTTCTTCACCTATACAAAGTGTATATTAAAAGAAATGAAAACGTTTAACATTCTCATAACTTCACCTTTATTTGATTCATTTCAAAAACACAAGAAGCTCCCTGAATTGAGGTAATTACACCTTTAGAGTGAGCGAGAGCTGAACAGGTCACAAGTTTCAAAACTTCTGTCTTATGTCACTCTCCCACCAGTACTGGATTGATGGCTGTTATCCCTTAAGACTATTGCAGCCAAAGAAATACAAGTTACTGTGGTGCCCTGCCCATAACTGGAGCTGGAATTCAGGATTGAGGGGTCTGGTCCTTCACTGAAGGATCAGCTGCTCTTTAGGAGAGGGAAATACTTTAGCAGCCTTCAAAAAACCTTTGAGCAGAAAATGTATTTGATGTCTGGTCACTTTCAGTTGCCTGTTGATTTATTATCAGATGCCATATTTTTTCCATTTACAGATGTAACAAAGCAAAACTAGAATAAACTAACTGAACTGTGTTTAATCAGTTCAACATATGCTCATGTATGTGTATATAAACTTTTGCAGGAGTGTATATTTTCTCCATCAGATGGATTATATTCTTTGCGACCTTGGAAAGTGGAATGAAACAATCGAGTCTTGCTCCCTCAGGAACCACATCCGTTCTGGGAATCTCTGTTTTCTCTTCACTATGTAAAAGCTATTTTCATGCATGCTGCTTGTTATGCTCAGTGTATAAGGTTTCCAACCCTTCTGTCTAAGGCCCCACTGTCGGTTGCTGCATCACAACAGCTTGAGGTCAGCTTTTTCCCATTCCAGACTCCCAGAATTCACACAAGGGTATGCTTTCTCCTTCATATCCCTGTGCGTTGCCATAATTTGTAGTCTGGCAATCTTTGCTGCAGAAGTGCTGTGATGTCCAGATTCAGACAGGTAAAAAGTTGATTTGGGAGGGTTAAAAAGCTACGGCTATCAAGGAATGCTAGTGATGCCTCAGATTGATGGCATTTTTTTAAACAAAAGAGCAGACATTGACTTTGCCAATGTTGAACAAACATTTTTGCCTTTAATAATTTCCATAAAAACCTTTGTCCAAAATTCCCAATGGTTCCAGAATCCGTTCTGCCTCTTTTAAAAAGTGGGACTCCAGGGGACCATCAGCAAGTCCTGAAGCCTTCTGAAAATCCTGGCCTTCCCCTGGTGTTACCAGGTCCACTCCTGCTCTTACAATACAGTCTTCTCAGTCCATGATTTTCAAAGACAGCAGTTAGAGGTACGATACAACAGAGATACAATGCAAAAGGCCAGATTCTAAAAAGGTTGAATTGTTCCCAAAATAACAGCTTTCTGATATCTTTCTCCGGGCAGTATGCTACATATATACCTGATAAAAGAGCCAGGGTCCCTCAAGGTGAAAGAGCTTAAACAAATCTTTGGCCCTTCAGAAGAATTTTGAGGAAAACGTGGCAAGAGGTGGGGTCTGCAGAGAAGCTGTTTGTATCTCTGCCACCAGAAAGAGTTGGCTTAAGTTGGATCTACCAAAGTCTTTAGGAAAACTGGCAAAGGACTCGATGAGGCAACAAGTACCTTGTTTCTCCCTTCTGATTACTGGACTCCTGTAACTAAAATAAAAATCTGTTGCTTGAAGAAGTAACCCTTGTCACTGTCTTTTCTTACTGACCAGTGCTACCAAGCTGGCCTATCTGGTGAAGATCATAGTCATTTGGTGTTGCTTATAAGTCTGCTGATAATAAAGTAGTCCAGCATAATGTAGGGCAAGTCTGGGGGAAGGGAAAGGGAAATTACATGAATGTCTTCAGCTATGGTAACATTCCATATAATTCCTGCAAAGAGATTTCCCCAGATTTTAGGGATAATTGTGTAAGTGCTCAGTTCTGGTCAGACTGTAACTCCTATCGAACTAAGTATTTATCTTTTCAGATCCTCAAAGCTGGGCTGTCCTGTGGTCCATGTGCCGGTATAATGTTGATCACGCTATCTATGTATTTCATACCTACCTATATTTGAGGAGTTGAATCGCTAACACATTCTTTTATACAATGTCTGTATTCAGCCATACTTCATAATTAATGAAATCCTTCCAGCAGAATAAATCCAAGGAAAAGTATTGTATACAGTTCAGCAATTAGCTGTGAAAGGTTTTTCCTGAGCAAGGGGGCAAAGCAGAAATAATTTTGCTCAATCCAGCACAGAAATGGCAGGACTCTGAGTGGACCAACAGGCTCTTCAACCTCTCCCCACCATCTCCTGGAGGTTTGGCTGCTTGTGCTGAAGGCTGGCTGTGAGACAATGCAGCTGCCTAATCCTGTGTCAGATGCTGTTAACAGAGTGGTGTGAGAAGGAGCTGTAAAAAACACCTTGTTGGGGGGCTCCCCACCTTGGCTTGATGGCCTACCCAGTTTGGTCTGGTGGCCCTGCACTTGGCTTTTGCTTGAGATTTTTTCCTGTGCCTACCTGAGAAGTAATCCTTGCTGAAATAATCCTGACCCACTGACTTGACTTCCTGCCTCGATGCTGAAGCTGTACTGTCACTTCATATTTGTCTGGCAATCGCTGACTGTTGGCCAACACCAGCCTGCTCTACTTGCCTTCCTAAGGCACTGTGGGATTGCACGCTGCACTGGGTCTTGCTGGGATGGAATTAACATTCTTTGTGGCAGCCTGTACGGTAATATGTTCTGGATTTGTGGCTAAAACAGTGCTATTAGCACACCGATGTTTTGGCTACTGCAGGGCAGTGCTTGCTGCTCCCTAGTGAGTAGGCTGTGGGTGGACAAGACACTGGGAGGGGACACAGATGGGACAGTTCACCTGAACTTGCCAAAGGTATATTCCTTACCAAATAATGTCATACTCACCAATAGCAACTGCGGTAGAGGAAGAAGAAGGGAAGGCATTGACTTCCTTGGTGGCCACTGCTCTGAGACTGGCTGGGCATCAGACTACTTGTGGGAGGTGAGGAGTGATTTCCTTTGTGTTTCTTGTTGTTATTTTTTCTCTTTTCTTTACTTATTAAACTGTCCATATCTCAACTCATGAGTCTTCTTGCTTTTGTTCTTCCTGTTCTCTTCCCTGTCTTTCTGGGGGTGGAGGCACTGAGGGAGCAGCTGTGTTGGTGCTTGGTGGCTGGCTGTGGTCAGCCCACCACATGCTGCTTGTTGGTGAGGCCCCTGCCTGCCTTGATGATACCTGGTTTCCAGCCCTCTCTTGCTGCTCCCCAACAGAGAGCCAAGGCAAACTTCATTATTATTATACCTCAGAAAAGGATCAACTGTGAAGAATAAGCATTAGCAAACAGAAAACTATCTTCATACTATCTTCACTTCAAACCTGGTGTGAGATTTTGGTACACCAGAAAAGTGGATGTAGCTGAAATTTGCACCTGTGGTTCTTCTTCCTTGCAGCCACAGTCAAACAATGATAACTCTTATTATTAACCATCGCAATGAAGAAAAGTATGGAAAGTGAAGTGCAGCTTGTGCTCAGCTTCTTCTCATATTTCTTAAAATCTAAAACAGGTTTGCACCATGGCTTCAGATAGAACTTCATTCTAGTGCTTGCTGTACCATCCAGATCATACCTATCCCCATTCCTTCTTCCACCAGTCACTTTCTTTAACCCTGCCCATGAATCATACTCCCCTATCTGTTGGCCTTCACCATTGATCTATGTTGGCCTTCACCATTGATCTATCTATCCTGCATTTAACCTAAGTTCCTTTTTCTTTTTCATGCTTGACCATTTTCTCTGTCTCTTCTCACTGCCTAGGTCTCAGTCATGCAAGGTCAAACCACTCACTGGTCTCAGTGTGGTCCTCTTAATTCAGAGAAAAATGGATCGAGCATTGATCCCAGTGTTGTTAGATCGAGCATTAATCCCAGTGTTGTTAGATCTGAGACTCATATTAAAGTGAAAGAGATTGGCTGTATTCAGTACCCAATCCCCTGCTGAAATCTGGAAGCACTCTAAATACTGGTTAAAATAAAAAGTTATCATTCTCCAGGAGGGTAATCTGAGAAGTAAATTCTGAAAGGGCAATAATACTGAGCTCAGACTGTAGGATATTGTTCTTACTACGTATTATGTAATGACACATCCCCTGGAACACAGTTAAAAATGGTTGGTTTGAATGCCATTTATATGATCCAAGTAATTCTGGAGATAATTATACACATTAGTAATTGCTTTCGTGTTAACTGAATATGTAAAATTGTAAGCCATTTAGTCATCCCATTCATTTTTAATGCCATCAAATGAACACTGGGAAAATCCCCAGACATGCTACAGGAAAGAATATCAAACTGCTAAATGCATCGTCTGTTGTTCTTTGCATGAAATTCTGCTTAAGAAGAACAGGCAAGCAAAACAAAACCAAAAGCTCGCTTGCACACCTTGACACCCTAAATTAGTTTGCTAATAGAAATCTATAGGCAGAGCAATAGAATTCTTATAATCAAAAAGTAGTGTGCCAACGGGTCTCCAGAAAAAAAATATTTTTTCTTCTCCCAGAGTTTGCATTCCCTCTGGCAAAATGTACCTGGACAGCACAAACACAGAAGGTTGTTTTCTCTGCTCTATTCTCTGCCATGACATATGCTATTAAACTAGATTGACCAACAATCAAAAGTCCAGGCGCTTCTGGAAAATGCGAAGCTTGACCTTGGCTTCAATCTTCATTATTGAAGCCATGACTTTGGTCAGTTTACTTCCATATCAGCCTCAGTCCCTCTGCAAACTTAGAACATAAATGCTATCTTTGGTAGCGAAATTACTCTGAAGATCTCAACAGGAATGTAGAAAGCACAAAAAACTCATTTACTACGCATGCCTGAATCTATGTGTGCATTTATGGAACTCCCTGCTGTCACAGCCACAATGCTGCTATAGCTGGCCTGTTTTTACCTGACTCAGGCATACCCTTGTAAACAGAGCTGAGGCTGATGTGAGCCCACTCACAGGCAAAATGCACAAGGGGCATATTTTTTGTAATTCAAATCTGCTACTATCCAGAACAGCAATACTCAAATGAAAAAAAATAAATAAATAAGTCTCCATTTCCTTCTGATGCATCTGTTCCTTCTGCTTGCTTATACAGAAAGGTCATATTGATGATGCTGTCAGATGAGCATGCCCCTCTCTGTAAGCAAGCAGAAGGAACAGATGCATTAGGAGGAAACAAAGCCCTCCTCTCTCTTTATTTTTTCTTCTCCACATGAGCATTAGCATTTTGAGCACTAACAGATTTTGGTGGAGAAAATGAAAGGATGATCAAGTAATGCTATTTGCCTCAGACAGCCCAAGCTGCCAAGTCCATACATAGCAGGACTCTCATTACCATTTACATTGCCCATTCTGCTGTCTGCAATAGCTGAAGATCATTTCCTTTGCAGTTTCACAAGTATGAAATAAATAAAGTGGTCTGTAAAAGGTTGTGGGGAGAATGGTGTGGGGCTGACATGCTTGCAGAGTGTGTGTGATATATGGACACACTAACTTTGTCTCCATGAACAATGAAACAGTTCACTTCACGTACTCTGCCCAGAATTCAGGCTTAAATCTGTAATTTGTCTTGAATTTTCACTTTTTGAGTCTGAAATCCTTGTCCTGGCTGTCCTGACATCCTGAATTTCAGGGTGACTCTTTGATAGGAAGGAGTTGGTCCCCTGACGTAGGATTCACTTACATCAGGGTGTCCTTGTTCAGAACAGCAGTTTTCACAACTGTATCTTTCTCTTTTCCAGTGCAATCATAAACATAAAAACACACTACAGTTCCTGCCTTTTATCATATATAATCTAGCTTGGTGTCCTGAGTGCCGCAGTATTTTATAAACCGTGAGCGAGGGAGCAGCTATCTGGCATACAGAGAAGAACCACACATGAATAAAGTTGTGAAAGGAGTTTAGTGTTGAAAATGACTTTTATCCATAAATGCATGGATGAAAACATTGCAGAAAAGCTCTGGGAGGGCAATATTTATAGCAATGATTATCACGCAAAGAATAAATATCAGGCAAAACTAAACCCACAGAAACATGAAAAAGAATTTAAAAAGAAACAAAAGAAAACCAAAACAGAACAAAAGAAAACACAAAGCTACAAATGACCAGCAGAAAACACAATTTCTTCATGTCTTTTTTACACATCATTTTGAACTATCGGTTAAGGGCCATGTACTAAATCCACAGTAAGACATGACCTTCTGTTGTCATGCAAAGCATGTGACATAGATTGTACAGAGATATTTTGTTCATCAGATGACAATTTTGTGACCAGACTGACAAGGAAAGGACAACAGTCATAGCTAAGGAGGAAGAGGCTGATCTTGCACAAGATGAAAGAGCTGCAGCACAGAAACCATATAATGTAATGGCAAGTTAACAGCAAAAAATGCAGTTTCTAAATTCTGTCACCGATGATTGTAATTGCTCAGTGATCTATGCCCTGGCATTGTCTTAACAGAACAACAGGCCAGGCAAGGAGCTGCCAGCGAACTTCTTCACCTAATCCTTTGCAGTAAGGAGATTTCTTGTGTTGAACAAATAGAGAACACAAACTGTTGGGAGTTCTAGAAAAGAAAAAGTCTGACAGCACAAATCAGGTGCCCTGAGCAGCCCCATTTCTGAACCTGAGGTTCCACAGTTTCTACCTGGACTCTTGAAAGGATTCATATTTCGACCTAACCAGTCCCAGGCACTTCTCTCCAAAAGGATGTGAAGTCCTCATCAAATACATTCATTGGGCACTCAATGAAATCAGCTCCTTGGTAGCCTTATTTTTGTTCCTTGTGTTTCTTAGGTGTCTGTCCCTGCTTTAGACCCTGAAACACACCCCTCACCTCCTAGGTTCTGACTACTTGGGACTGAGGTGGCATGCCTGCCTGCAGAGGCTCTCCTGCTCCAAGTAGATGTATATGATCATTTATGGAAAACCACATAGGACCACTGCGGCACACGCAGAAGCTTGTGAATGTAGCTCGTGAAGCACCAGACTTGCACACAGCAGAGGAGGGGAAAGCTGGGCTCCAGCTGAAGTAATTTTCTCACTGCAAGGAAAGATGTGATGGTAGCTCTTAGTGCTCTGCCTCAGTGTTCACAAGAAAGTATCTGCAAAATACAAAAAGGAAGATGATGAATGTTCCAGAGAAAGGAAGGCTGCAGGAGACAGACTAGAAGGCATTTGCCTGGCATGCCAATTCTTTCATTCATGATTTCACTAGAACACTTGGGAAGGCTGATTTATGCTACCCAAGACATTCTATTGCCGTGTAAAACACAGTATAGGTTCTAATACTCGGTGACAATAAATTGCATCAATCCATCGAACAACAAGAAAATAAAGAAGTCACTGCAATAGGGTAGAGCCTTTACATAATATTAAAAATAGCATAGAAATGCATGCTGCTCTCGTATCGTATTTTGTTTGGCAGAACTATCTAACACTAAGTAAATCCAGTGACACATCCTCTGTCACTGCCCCACTAATGTTTACCCAAAGATATGATGAACAATCCTTCAGCTATATTTTTTAATAAAACCTCTTCCTATAGCAGTTCTTCCTCTTTCATCTTCATATCCTCTCTTTGTGGAAACCCCCACCTAAATTTTGCAATAAGAAAGCAAGCAGGTTCATGAGAAAAAGCCTAGCCACTGAAAACAACAACAACAACAACAAAACTTCCTCCTCACACCAGATTATAAAAGGAACTGGAAATACAATTGGAATGTCTCTTCCAATCTCATCATTCTTAAAGGAGCCAATATGCTAGCAAATTGAGAGAAGCTAGGAGACACACAGACTCTTCATGGTCCCTAGTTTTTGAAGAAGTAAAGGAAATCAGAAGAAGGCAGGGATGGCTCTGATTCTGTGCACCATGCTTTATTTCACCCCTGGTATTGGCATACCAGCCTCCCTTCCCAAAGCTTAACCTAACCGAGTGACTGCCTGTATATTGTGGTTGGAGCATATGAAGAAAAGAATTCAGAAAGAGGTTTTCCCACAGTGACGAACACCATGATGACTATGAGATGCAGTGACAGGACAAGGGGTAATGGTTTTAAACTAAAAATGGTAGATTTAGATTAGACACTAGGAAGAAATTCTTTACTCTGAGGGCGGTTAGGCACTGGAGCAGGTTGCCCAGAGAAGCTGTGGATGCCCCATCCCTGGAGGTGTTCAAGGCCAGGCTGGATGGGGCTTTGGGCAACCTGGTCTGGTGGGAGGTGTCCCTGCCCATGGCAGGGGGGTTGGGACTGGAAGAGCTTTAAGGTCCCTTCCAACCCAAACCATTCTGTGATTCAATGATTCTATGACTCATCTGCTGCTCCTGGTTTCTCTGTCACTGTCCTCTGGTTCTACTGTGGAAGCACAAAATGTCAGTGCACAGGCTAGAGGAGCCTGTCCCATAAACAGCTGTGCAACATAAGTCACTGGGCACACTCCTGTTTTATTTCTGCTGTTACCCTCTACAATTACCCTAAAAACATTCCTATCTGTAAAAAGGCACTTATCTTAATTACTAATGATCTTTCCTCTTAAGTCCTAGAACTCTGCAAAGAAGAAAAGTATTTTTTTTCAGACAAATGGCTCTTGAAACCTGCCAACCTTTTTTATCCCAAACTTCCCCACTCCCTTGAAATGTCATGCTTTATCTCTCTCTGAGAAGAGTAACATCAGCAAAAGTCACTCCTGAATTAGTTACAACTTTCTAAAATTTTAGACCACCACTGCTGTAGTGCAGAGAACATAAGACTTAGCATCCCTAGCACGTGGCAAGATCAAAGACCATTTGTTTTATCAAGCAGATGTGGGCTTTGGTGCCAGGACGAGAGAGCAGCTCCCAGGTCCCAGCACAGCGGTGGGAAGTCCAAAGATGAAGAGCTCTTTTGGTGAAGAGAATGAGACAGGTAGAAGTGACCAAGGTGCAGGGTAAGTACATGTTTAATTTACACATATATTTTTATTCATTCAGAAGGCATTTCTGCTTGAAAAGGTAGCCAGCCACACAACGGAGGAAACTGAGATAACTGTGTAAAAGTCTGGACTAACTATCCATGCTTGAGTTAGGAGTATTATGAGTAAGAAGTCACACTAGGTTTTACAGTACTAAGGCACAGAAGTTGAAAGAAAATGCATGGGAGTCTTTAAGGGGCTACTGCAAGATAAGAATCCAAGTTGAAAAAGCATGAGTGTACTTAAGAGTACAAATGTGCACATGCAGTGCTACGTACTCTTTGCCGAAGAGCTGAAGTAAGAGATGCCACTAGCCGAGTGACAACTATTACCCAGATGATGTAGCAGTGCTGGAGCTGCTGCAGCAAGAGGCAGGAGCAGAAGTAGGACAGCTGGTGGGAGCAGCCAGCAGAGCAGCAGCTTGAGGCAGGGAAGAGGCCAGGACAAGGGCAGTTGGCATCTGCTCTGGCTACCCAGCAGGAGAGGGACAGACTTTTGGGACGTAATAATCCCAAACTGTGAGTGACATGCTGGGCAGGAACTGGGAAGCAAGGTAGGCAGTGACTTCACCATGAAACCAGAGAGGAGGTTTGTAAATAGCTCTTACTCTCCTCCAAGGAAGGGCCAGTTTGGTATCGTAGGACACGTGGTTAATCTCCTCATTGCCTTTTTCCTTTTTCTCTATCTAGTGAAATGTTGTTTTTCTGTTTGTGGGTGAGAAAGCATTGAGCACCAGAAAGTTCAGGGCAATTTTTCCAGGTTTCTAGATTTCAGCTAGTGTTTTATTATTAACCATAACACTTGACTTATTGACTTGTTGCCAGTCAAGTTCTGGCATGAAGAGGATAGAAAATGTAAGGTTTGAGAACTTAAACCAAAATTATGCTATGATTACAATCACTTTCCAGAAGATTTAAACAGTTTTAAATCTTACTTAGGTGAACTAAAACTCTTGCAAAGCCTGATATATGCTCACAGATAGCGACTTCTGCCATGCAGGAAGATTCCCACCATGCAAACACCACACATAGAAAACCTTTTTTAAGAACCAGATCATTCATGCACAGGACATGGCTCTCTGATTCATGAGACAATCTTTCTGCAGAAGCATGGGCTTTTATTGAAATCTCTGAACAATGTTGATGGCTGGTTCCACGAACAATACAGGCTCTAAAAATATAACAATCGTTTACAAAATAATCTCACAATAGTGGTATGTGCATGACAAGCAGTGGAGCAAGATTAGAGCCACTTAGAGGAAATGAAAGAACTCTGAGAAGTCTGCAAGTATGAGAAAGCAACAAAAAAAAAATAAAATAAAGAAGAATCATAGGTTTTATAAAAGGGAAACAGCTCTATTACAAAACTCATGTCATTATAAGTCAAAACAAAACAAAGCAAAGGAGAATGGAAGGAGAAGGAAACATGTAACTCACAAGGATTTGCTTATTTATTATTTAAAATAAGAAAGAAGTTAAGAGAGTTTAAGAGAGAAATAGATAAAAAAGGCAAAGAAAAAAAAGAGACATCCCCAAAAGTTTCTCTGAAGCACTCTACCCAAATTTGATGGTTCGAAGTAAATAACCATTGCTGGTTGATAAGCAGAGGTGATTGAAATAAGCGGGAAGACAGAGTAATGGTGAAGATGAAGTGTTAGGAAAAAAAATAAAGGCATTTTCAGGAGAGTCTTAGCAGACCAAAACCGTGGATTACAATTGCAGAAGTTGAATTGCTCTCTGAAGTCACCCCAAATAAGCATATGTCTATTATTAAGTCTAACAATACCCAATTTCATTAGTTTTCTTCTAGAATTATTCTTTTACTACTGCTCACAGATCTTGAAAAGGAATTTGGTTAAAATGAAATGCTCTTCTGTCATTATCAGATGGAATAAAATCTGTTTAATCAGATGCTGCCTGATCAGATACAATAATAATCCAATAAGAAAGCGATACATCCTCTTCACATAATCCTGCAGTGTCTAGCTCCTGATGAAATAGGTCTTGGGAAAAAGCTCTCAAGCTCACCTTCTGTTCCTACGCACCCACACTGCAAAAGCCAGTGGGAGACTGATCAAAGCATCCTACCTTTTCTGTCAACAGGTAACAGGCTCTCGGCTGCGGTACTGTCTCTTCATGCTGAGGTTTCCCTGAACTTCTGTCATCAGAGAACGCTACCATTGATGTGCCGTGGAGGAACTTCCATCTGCCGGGGGGATCATGGCACAGGAGCAAAGCAAGGAGCCAGAGAAGAGTAAGGCCCTTAGATGTTATCTGATTAAATCAAAAGTCATCTAATATTTGCTGGTTCTGTCACTCACCAGGCTGTACAGCCATGATGCATGGCCTTTAGAAATGTTATTCAGGATACATCAAAAACTACAAGGAGACATGAGAGTGGATACAATACTTTAAGGATATGCCTAATCTGGGAGTCTGGCTCATGCCTGAGACTCTGCTTTCTTTATAACTGATTGATTCTTCACACAATCAGGCTGCAGCCTCAGTGCCCTCAATGCCTCCTGGGGCCATGAGAAAAGAGCCAACATGCAGGAGGCAAGCTAGAGCTTGGTGATTTCTCCTGAGTTTGTAAGTTAGAAGAGAGTCCACAGGGCTTCTCACCTATAATGTCTACACAAAAATGCTATCCAGCAGTTTTGGATCATAAGACTTCCTCCTCCTGCAACAGCAGAAGAGAATATCCATCATTCCTTGCTGCTAAGGGTAAGCCCAGCCTTTGTTTTCTGGTGAGTAATTGTCCTTGCAGTAAGAGCATTTTACGAGATGCTGTCAGCTAGCCAGTGGAATACAGCTGGGCACTTGTTCCCAGGAAGGAGTGCAGTGGGAATGTGAGTTTTTAAGCAGCTAGCGGCACCAATAACATACACTTTCTGAGAGTTAAATGAGATGGATTCTAGCCAATCAGAAAAATAATTATGTGAATGCATTAAAAAAACACTATTGTAAGACGTCAAGCAATCAAAATATGCCATTAATCCATCTGGTAACCTGAGAAATCCCTTCTACACAGATTTAGAAGAGACACTGGTAAACATCTCAAATAGACACAACAATAACACAAAAACTCAGGTTTTCAATCATTAAACAACCATGTTATTTGCTCTGGGATATGCCTCTTGAAAGATGCATTAGATTTCAGAGGAAAGAATTCATTGACCACTGAACTGAGGAAAAATTGTGCCACATCACAATACCATGACAATGTCCTGTCACTCTGACTCATTACACTTAAAAGGAGTCCTGTTATGCTGCTACATGTCCTCAGATAAACCTGTGGGCAGTATGGAAATGCACATAAAAACAATCTTCAAGACAGTCAATGGAGTTAAAGGTGAAGATTTCTTTACAGGATTAACATCTCTTGTCTCCATCCATCAGAGCTGTAGAAAAGTTCCCCTCCTTTCTTGCCAAATCTCCTGTGTTGTGTATTAGCATTATAGTAGTATAGGTGGAAAAGGTGAAGAAGTTTTACCCATGGTGTTCGAATGCACATGCCTCTCCCCACTTGTTCAGGGAGGGTAGACATTTTGCAAGACTGTTTCACTACATGTCTAAGACAGATGCAAGCTGGATCTCATGCCTCTGTGGCAGCTGCATCAGAAAGGAAGAGATCAGCAGGAAGTCTGCCTGGTAAGTGTGCTGGTATCAGCAACGAGTAAATGGCACAAAGGGTTAACAGTACTTATCCCCCTGACTCCCAAGAAACTTCTGTGGAGTTTATTAGCAAGAGCAAAATCACAGAATCACAGAATGGCTGAGGTTGGAAGGGACCTTTGGAAGTCATCTGGTCCAAAACCCCTGCTCAAGCCACCTAGAGCAGGCTGTCCAGGATTTTCATTATGAAATGAAGATTTCAGAACTTTCGGAAAGTTACAGAGATATCAAACACCAGCCAGCAAATTCTCACAGGGAAATGAAACCCCAGTGTTTCACACAGCAACCCTATCAGTCTTTGGCTTTAGTTTCTTTTAATGCTTTCATGTATAGTGATCAGCAGACTATCAACCTACCTGTGGCAGATTGTTGATTACATACTTGTTACAGGGAAAGAACTGTTGCTGTTCAGGATGTGTGGAACTGCTGTTCAACCCAGGCAGCACTTCTGAATATCCATGAGCAGACCACATCAACAACCACCTCCAAAAACACATACAATTTTTTTTTTCTTTAGAAGAGTTTTGGGGCCATCTGTAGGTGGAACTCTTGTTTTGAAAGTAAGAAAGATTATATATAAATAAAACTACAGCTTAGATTTGTAGACTGAGAAACTCTCTTGACACTTTCCAATTCCTGAAAAGTAAAGTGAAACTTGCAGAAGAAACACACAGAGTGATAGTGCTTCATGTTGTAATTTCCTTCTTCACATGCCAATCAAAACAGGACTTATATCAGCCCTAGGTGACTGTGTATTGGAACAACAGGCAGTGGTGAGCACAAGGCAAGTTGAGAACATTGAGGCTGTTGGATAATATTGACCAAGACAGAATATTGGAAAAACCAAGATGCTCCTACAGTTCTCTCAGACATTATGGGTGACACGAGCAGAGAGAGAACATGATGAGGCCATCTGTGCTGCAAGGTCTGTGCTGTGGAAGATACCAACTGTCCTACGAGCTCTTCAGATGTGTGCTATCCTTGTACAATAAATGAAACGTGCCATTGCAAGTGTCAAACTTGATCAGAAACAGGCTGCATTAAGTCTCTAACAGGAACATAACTTGTTTCCAGCTCTAAAACTGCCAAAATCATAATGGTACATCAGAATCTGATTTTACATCTTCTCTGAAGCAAGTTCAGACAACTAAAGAAAAAAACAGCCAACCACCTTTCGCTGAACATTGACTGAATCAACCAGATGCTGAAACAAACTAAGTCTAAGGAAAACAAGGGCAGTCTGATCATATTGCTGGAAATTAAAATCTCAAAGACATATTATAAAACAATTTATGTCAATATGAACACAACTGGAAGTAATACAGAAGTGGTGCCAGCACCAGTGGTTCACTGATGAAGAGGAAAGCTAGTAGAAAATTCTCCCCCACCATAATAATTTCAGTGGCAAAGAAAAATCCGTTGCCCTGTGGCAAATCTCCAACAGGTAATGTGTGATATTTCTGGATTCATCTTCAGTCTAGCATGCAGCCAACTTTCTCTCAAGCACCTGATCACACTTGTTCTTTCATTAAAAAGGTAGCTAGGTTAGGTGCAACCATCATTAACAACTGGAAACTCAGTCACTTAACTGCTCCTTTCTTTTGACTTGAGCTCTGCTTTATTAAGCAGGTTTTCCTGTAATGTCACCTGAAAAAACTTCAGCTTTGTCACTGTAAGAGGCATGCTAGTTTTATTGTGCAGAATGTTGTATGTGCATAGGCAATAGCTGTGACAGCAGGAAGAGCACCACATTATGAAGCTTTCATAACAATGCAATTATTAACTCAAGTCATTCAGACACATTTTCCAATAACTGCTTTGTATGTTTGATACCATAATCAGTTATGCTAGATGACTCAAAATGTGCCACCATTAGAAGCTTTTTGTCATAACTCTTTTCAACTCTATTTAACAGAGTTGTGATACTTGGTGGTATCATGACATTTTTTGTTGGTATTGGTGCCATGAGGAACTCAAGTGGGATCCAGGCAGGATTACTCACTAGCACTGTCTTCCCTTCCTTCTCCAGTGTTCTCAGATGTGTCTGCCCACTTGTCAGATTCTCCAAAAGCCTCTTACACACTTCCAGCTGTGTTTCCTCCCTGGCAGTAGCCTAGGCACCATGTGACATTATTGAACTTGTCTGGATAGTTTCTGTGCTTCCTACATTTTAGTCCCTCTTAAATGTCCAGGTCTGTCAGGTTCCTCAACATTAGCCAAGCTGGCCTTTGAACAGACTGCCTATTGCTACCCCTCAGACACTTGTGCACTTCCTCAGATAAGAAAGCCACTAAACAAAATTGGAATTGAGACTATTGCTCATACTAGTGGAGCTACCGTATAACAATGATGTCAGGTTATCTACTGTTTGAAAAGCACACACTGAAAAGGAGTACTAGTCCATAACATTTAACAGTGTGTTTTTAAAAAGATTAGAAAAGGTTACAAAATCTTTTTCCATTTGGCTGCAATGAATCACTCTGTGGTTAGTGTTATCTCTCCTTGTCTTTCCAGTGTTTAAACTTCCCATTTGTCATGAAGTCACTCATTACAGCTAACTGCAGCCAACCAAAAGTTATCTGTATAGTTTAAGCCAGTCTCGAAGAGACGGGCACTTTCAGCAAGCAATCCATCCCTATATAAAGTAGGTGTTTAAGATAAATAGGAGAATTAACATCTGAAGGCACCAATCTAACTTTACCTACTGAAGGATTCCAGATATCTGCCTTATTCTTTCTAACTTCTGGAACCCAGTATGAGGAAAACAGAAATACTACTGACAATATAAGGGAGTTCACATTTTCCCACCTGATCTCCATCCACACTTGGCTCTAACAACCAAACTGACAGGCCTTTAAAAAGTTATAGTTTGTCCCTCTGACCCTCCCAGACTAAATATCTCAGCTTTCTGCATTTCCCATTACACATATTATCATCAAGGGCTTAACTGGTCTCATTTTCAGTGCTTTACAATTTAGTTTTTGTGGCCTTGTTAGACCTTTTTATATTCTTTTGGAAATATTTACAGTAAGCAAGCTATACTGGGCAGTACGATGCTGTCAAATTTGTCAAGAATTGTCTGAGTTACCAGAGTTCACTGAAAGAAGCTATGCAGAATCTGTAAGTGATATTAATCATATAACAGTGAAGCTGGTAGAGAGGTATAACATAGTCTTAGGTTCTCCAGTATTAACCACTAATCAAAATATATCACAAATTTCATGGCAGACAGAGGCAGGGTATGCTTGAAACCAGTCTGATATTAACATCACAGAATCACAGAATCACAGAATCTCTATATATAAAAACAAAACAAACACAAAACTCAAAGGAGATTAGAATCACGGGTGAGTTGTAAGTAATTTGAGCTGCTTCATGTTTTATTTTCACCTCAAGAATTTATTCCTTCCCTGCCCCATCTCTCCTTCAGATGATAAGCTAATCAGCTAGGGAAGTGCACAGCAATTTCTCATGTCTGCATTAGTCTTTCTGTCCTTCCTCAAAAAAGCTAGTCTTCCATTCATAATTTTCAATTAGTAAGTGATGTGTTCAGAGTGATAATCTTCACTTTACATAAACCTCTCCTATATCCACTTTTGTTTTCACCTGGGAGCAAATACTAAGTTGATCATGCAAAGATTCATACACAAAGGTCAACTAATTTGGCTGTCTTCTTCCTTCACTTTCCAGTTTTGCTGCAACAGTTGATGTTTAAGTGCATCAGTGCTGACATTTATCCTATTAAAGCCCTGAGAATCCACATCAGTGCTACTGCAATATTATAATTCTTTACATTTTTCCCTGCTGGCTGAACAGGCAATGTGATTGATGACAAAGCCTGGTTATGCAGAAAGTAGCTACTAGTAAAAGACACATTTCAGTGACTCATGAATAAAGAATTAAATGAAAACCAGAACCTGTAGTTTTAAACAGGCTATTAATCAATTTTCTTTAAAAAGCAAACCCCTCTTTTCAGTTGTGACTTATTCTTCAACTTGAAGCAAAACTTCAGATGACAAGAAGTAGACAGGCATGAACTACGACTACCCAGCCTGAAATACAATGAGGAAGCATGGTTTCTAGAACCTGAAAGATATGAAAGGATGTTACAATCCAAACTCAAAACAGAAAGAGAATCAACACGCGAGAAAAACATAACATCCACACAGATTGCGGGGAAAAAATAAAAATAAAAAAAGGCAGAGATGGAGAAGTGTTTCCCTCACAAAATAGACTATGCCAATCTGTGGCAACTTTCTAAGCAACATTTGAAATGTAAGTTTCTTGTGTGACAGAAAAATGAAGTGTGAGAAATACATGTGTTTACATAGTAGATACATTTAAAATGTTTTTATCTGAAAGATAAATATACAGGTTTCCCTCATATACAGGAAAAAAAAAGGCTATGAATTTTCTCAAGTCTGACTTTTAAAAGGGATAATTTATACAGGAGAGAACATACTTTTTTTGACCTCAGGTGTCTTTCATTTAAAGGATAATTTTAATCGTGCCAGAGAAGGGAGTGATTTCCACAAAGTATTTATCAAAACACTGTTACATTATCATACACGACCTGTAAGTTTATGGAAGATATCCACTGAGAGTTCCTACTACTTCTGCCTGTAAGGAAGCACTCTCTGATACTCTGTTCCAATGCAGTTAATGCCACCTTCTGGCTTACTACTTCCAGTACAAATTTCAGAACTGTACTCAGCTCTGGGGAATAAACTCAGCAAATCACACTCTGTTCAATAAATTCTGAAGTTGAGGCTATGACAAAAATGAAGCTCCTAAGAAACATTATTTTAACATAAAATTTACAAATTCTCTCAGTTAACAGCCCAGCAGTAGAAATCAACACTGCAGTGTAGTGGCAATTTGAAAGCAGGCCAGTTTTGCATTAAACGATCCTAACCAGTTGTTACAGGGTTGTGTTAAATATGTCAGTACAAAATTGTACAAAAATAACAGTGTGACAGAAGAAAGCATCACAGAATATAGAAATCCAAGAGCAGTCCTATTAAGGTTACTCAAAAGTGTATGTTAATTACATGTTAAGTAATAAAGGTTTTTAACAAGATGTATTAACAAGGTGTATCTGAAGAATCCACCTAGATGATGAAAGCAAAGAAAAAAAAAAAACAACAAAAGTTTTTTCCTTTCTTTCTCCAGTTGGTTCTTTTTTAAGGACAAAACAACTCTAAAGAAAGAATCTGAGTGACTGCAGGAAGGGAGAAGCACTGATAACTGCACTGCTGCTCAGCTGTTTATATGATATCACATGTCTATCACTACAGAACAGCATGAGAAAGTGTGAAGTTTTAGTACAAACTCATTACTGTTCTGTCAGCTGTCACCATTTCCTCACTCCACTCCTCCACCATTCATATTTCTCTTCAGGATCCAGTTCTGCTGGGGTTCTGATACAATTTACAAGCTGTTCAGGATAGACTACATCCATTTTTAAATACTTCTGAAATGATTCATATCCACAAGACTTTGATATTAACCACATCATGTACCTTCCTGATCTCAGCATTTCCTATTTTTAAAATAACAACAAAAGAAAGAGTACAGTCATTAGGCAGGATGAACTGGGGCAGAAATAGGCAAAATATTTAATTTTAACCTATGCTTTTTTTTCTTTTTTTTTTTTTAAGTGTATTGCATTTTTATTTAGAACATTTTCAACATTCTGGATCATGTACACAGAAGAAATCTCCGCACCCTCATTCTGTGGAAAAACCCACAATGTCAGGGTTTCCAATGCTGCGAATGACACACTAGACTGCAAGTCACCATTTAAGTGAGATAGCAGTGGAAACTTCACAGGTGACTTGCTGTTTCCGTCAAGGAATTGTGTTGAGATCTTGATAGGAACCCAACATTAATTCAGTTTCACATTCACTACTGGCAATGGTGAAGCCTGGGCCACAGCTGCAGGTCAGGCAGTGGTCAGCAATGTCAGGTGCCCAATCTGAGTGCACATTGTCTGGGACTGCAGTTCTCAGAACCAAGGGAACACACCTAGTGCAGAGCTTGTCTCTGCCTTAAACCAGCTGTGTCCATCCTGCACTTCAGTGGGAGCACGCTCTGGCACACGTGATTCATCGTCACACGCTGGTCAAACACCAGCTCTTCCTGCAGCCCCTAACCACCCAACAGGCTCTACCACAGGAGCTCTGCCTGCTTCCAGACCTCACTATGTGCCACAGAGTCACTGCAGGAACGTGAGGACTGATGTTGTCAGAGCACACTGGGCAATCCCAAACTCAGTAGCAGGAGACCATTGTTGGGGTCCTCCCATTGCTCTGTGCCAGGGCCATGCATGCCAGAAGACAGCTGATAGGGCACCATGCCAGACAGGAAACTGCTACAGCTCTGCCCGGTGAAAAGAAGGGTGCCATGGAAGGTGGGATCTGTACCCACTGGTGACTATTTCATGAAAGATGAAGAGCCCTTAATGCAGAGCTTTGCTTGCAAAGCAGCAATACTATTGTTCCAAAACGCAAAAGGTCTAACATCACTCCTTGGAGACTGTCCTAACTCGGACTCATGAGTGCACGAGTGCTGTAAAGTGATGAGACATCAGATTTGGTGGTATTACATGGAATGCCACCTCCACAATCACAGCATTGGAGACAGTGCTTTTCTGAACTTGTAGAAAAAAGACCAACACTGAGAGTCAAAATTTCCAAAGAATGATCAGGAAAGAAGCTTCAGGAACTTCATACAAGTAAGGTTTGAATAGCAGGGAGGGAGGCAGATAAGAGGGACAACAATTGGTTTATTTCTTCTTTGCTAGACCCAGGCTTGTGTCTCTGTTGTTGTGCACTTTTGAGGTGCACCATCCATATTCTACTCACGAGTACTTGTATAAAGAACCAGGAAGTGTCCCAAGACCACTCAGCATGAAGTGGTTCAGGATCTGACAGAGCTTGTCTGAATGCAATCCCCCACACAGCAAAAATCAGCAATTCAATTTTGGCACAAGAGGGGCTTTTTGATATAATATAGTACTTAAAAACTCACCAGATCGTATTTCACAGAACATCAGATAATATTTCCTGCGGGTACAGTGGCAGCCTTTGGGTGCACAATTTATTGTTAAATCTGAGACTTTGATAGAAGAACATGCATACTGTATGAGTGTAAACATAAAGCCTCACAGCATGATATAAGGTTGATCAGACACACCAAAGAGAAGCAATTAGTAGTTGAAAACACAAAAATACTGGAATGTCTGCAATCAGTCAAATGTTAGTCAATGCAAAACATACTTGGTAAAGCACTCTCATTCTCATTTTGCATCAAGTGAAGGCAGTGGAACTGAAGAACAGATTTTTTAACCAATAATCAACCATGAGTAAATTTGTCCTTCTGCCTTTTAATAGTTTTCTGCTTTCTTTCTTACTGAGAATATATTCTTCTCTTCGCATATATTCTTTACAATGGAAAATTCTTACCTCCCATGCTAATGTCACAGGGAGGCCAGCAACGGACACACTGAAAGAACATGGAAGGCAATCATCCTTGGCAGAATCTTCAAGAGATCCCTAGCTCCAAGGGAATTACTATCTTTCTCCAGATTCTGGATGACAAATCAATCTTGTCGCTTTTGAGCTGGTGCAGATTTCTTACCAAAATCATGGTGAGAAGTAGGGTATGGCACAGTAATGGAGTCTGCTTCAGTGCCATACTCCATTACGGCTGCAAATGAATTGCTGGAGTTGCAAGAGCACCTTGAAAGACTGGTCAAACAGTGAATAAAATCTCAGAGTAGCTTGCAACTATTTTGAGGAGGTCAGAAAGGTCTGAATATGTAACAGAGACAGAAATTTACAATTTAAAGGACAAGAATATCTTGTAAGAATATCAGACAATAAATCTCTAAGTGCAAAAGCTTTCTTCCTGTGGTTCACACAACTCTTTCATTTGCCTATCAACTGCCTAATCAATCCGATGCTTTTGTAACACTTCTGGGATTTCTATATGACATTTCAGCACCGAGAAAAAGAAATGTTTTCAAAGTATGCCTTTACGTGTTTTTAATGGCAGTACAGCTGAACTTTGTGATGAACTTGCAGTACTAATAAGCACCATCCCCATAAAGCTGCTCTCAAAAGACACCTTACACAATTGCAAAGGACCTACAATTCATAACAGTGTGCAGCTGAATGGTTTGTTGCACAGTGCTCCAGTCATCTCTAGCAATTCTGGCAACTGTTGTGGCAGCAGATAATCAAAACATATCTACATCTATTCTAAGACATAACAGGCTCATTTAACTGGTTTAGTTACTTCATCTGTTGAAAATAACATTGATGAAAATCTCAATTATCCAAAAATGATTGATGGATACAATACAGAGGAAGCTTGCAAGTGGCACTAAACATAATGAATCTAATGGATAGCAAATGACCATTGAAGGGTGTTAAAGATGATTACTTTTGACCTATGGTATGCATATAGTCTGAAATGCGAACACATGTTTTCCAGGGTGTTTGTTCTTAAAAGTATATGCATATTGACCCCACACAAAATTACAAATTATTCCTTTTCAAGATTTGCTGGCATTTCTTGGCAAGTTTATACTTTTTGTTTGCAAAAGACAACATTGTAGCAGCTATTTTTAAGTGTGTACATTCAACTTCTCTAATCATGTCAAAGAACACCCTTGTGAAACCACCAGGATAAATAATTTCACTAAAGCCATAATTTGTCTCTCAACTCCAGCAACATACAAGATGGAGGGAATGAAAGCTAGCAATCAGCAACAGAAAAGAAGTCCAGGAACATGACATTACTGAAAAATGTAGAATATTCAAGGCTGGTTTTCTGAATTAATTTCAAATGTTGAAAAATGGTATACCTTCCTTCCTGTAGGTTTACATTCCAATTTTGCACACATGTATACGTATTTCATATACATGCTTCCTTTGTATTACTACTGTAAGTACTACATTTATATTATGCTGTAGCTCTCACAATGTATCTTCACTTAGTTTCGACCACAGATATGCTGCTTGCCAGCAAAACAAATTCATCTGCCTTTTTTAACGTGCAATATAAGGTTTACATCATTATTACGTTGTATGAGTAGTCAGAGTTGGGTGTTTCTAGGTCCCCCTAAATTAAGCTGTAGTAGTACCTGCTGGCAAATTTAATCAAATCAGATCAAAGATGCTGATGGTATAGCAGCCTGTGCCAAAAAAAAAAAATTATGCTCACCATGCATGCAGAGTCAGTAAAAAAAGAACATACATGAAAAAGTGGTGAATAAACACTCTTCTACTAAATCTTTTGCATCTCATAAGCTAAACAGTTTATTAAAAATGCACAACTTTCCATGAAAGAAAAAAAAAAAAAGTAGATTTTTTCTCTTCTGGTATGATATCAAAGTGCCCAGCACTCACTGGGCACTAGGGAGAATTCACTTACCTTTCTTGACTTTCTTAACTGTTCTTAATTTCACTTCCTGAGATTCTGGATTTGTCTAGCCTTTAACACAAATGCTCATAGGAACGGGAAGCATCAGTTATGTAAGTAATCCCAGTACTGAGCATTATTTGTATTAAAGAGGGCTACATGTACATTTTTCATTTGTGCAATAAGACAGATGTAAGGTAGGCAGTACCCAGATTTTTGTGAATTTTGGTTGTAGTTAAATTGGCCTTCTTGTTTTGCAGTGAGAACTTTGTTTCAAATAAATAGGTGAGCATTTTTCAAAATCTTAGTGGGGATTCACTTCCCTTCCCCAGCAGCTATGTAGGGATTGAAAATATATACTGTTATATATTGATATATTTATTTACATAGCAACTCTAGAGTCAGAAACAACTGACCAACAGGAAAGCACAGACCAAATAGTTGCCACAGATTCGTGCTTCCAAAATAAATTGGGTAAAGGCTGCTTTCTCAATTTACCAAACTGTGAGTTTCAGTGTTTGCAATATTCAGTTCCATGTATTTTTAGAGAAGAACCAATTATCCACAAAGAACTTATGAAAACAAAAGCACACAGCAAGTTTAGCTTCACAATGTCTCAAAGGCCATTTAACAATTGTGACAATTGGCTATGCATCAAGTTTTACATAGTTTGCTGCCCAAAATGTCAGCTTTTACCTCAATTTCAGAATTTGCAAAAGCAACAAAAATGTCTCCCCTTCTGGAAAAAGAGATCAACAACAAACTTGATGGCATTTTTTTTTGAAAAGTAAGAAAATTCGTGAAACAGAAGTATACTTCTATGTGATTTTGAAAAACATGTACCTAAGCCAAAACATGTAGTAAATTACAAACTAAAAATATAATGTAACATCGAGTTACTTCAGTTTATAAACCACACACATTTTTTAAATTCATCAAAGCAAACAAACAAACAAACCATTTATAACAAATTGTCCTAATCAGTTTAAGATGATGGAAAGCAGACCTCAAGAGAAGAAATGAGTACTTGTAATCTGTCCTCTGTCTACTTATTCTTTTGTGGTTAAGAAGAGGCACAAATGACGTCCTTAGGATAGTTTTTAACAGCCAGATGAATCATCGGATTCTTTTTCAAGATATTTAGTCGATGCAGTAAGTAAGCTTCCACTGGACATGAAGAAAATTTTTGCTTAAAGCAACCAGGAACCCATCAGTGAATTCTACAGATGGTGTACACTAACTGTGACTGTCAGATTTTTACACAATACCGCAAAAAACTGCCTGAAGCCCTTATTTTTGGCACAAAAGATTACACAAATACCACATGCTAATTAAAAATAGATTGCTAATTAATAACTAACAGTTACAAAACCAATCAACAGTGGGTTAGAAATAATTTAAATTTTTATGATGTACAGAAGAAGCTATGTTTTCTAGATGCTGCTTCAAATTTCTATAGAAATGGTGTTTTCTTTTGTGTCTGCTGATTAGATAAGCTGCTCTGCTGCAGTTGCTAAGGTCTCTATTGAATGACAGCACTGGTAAGGTGTGTTTCTTGCATAGTGGTGAATCAGACAGTGACTGACTGATGTGGAATTACCTCCTGTTTCTGGTCATAGATAGAAGTGAAAAACTGACACTACCCCAAGCTTTACATTTACTTTGTACATTCTGTCTTATCTCTCAAAAGCCAGGCTTTTTTCCTGAAAAGGATTCAAGGAATACATCAAGGAATACACTTTTGATATCGTGTTAAAAACCAGCTGACCAACAGAAAAAAAAAAAAAAGACAAAATTGTTGATTACCAGATGGACAAGATACCCAGAAAAGTAGAAAAAACAATCAACAACAACAAACAATAAAAGAGGCAAAGACTTTTAGGCAAGAAATAGTGTTCCAAGAATGTTTTTTCTTTCAGTCACTGAAATTATTTCATGTCTCTATCTAGCTGCTTAACAGACTTCCTGACTTTTTGAAACTGAGTTCAGATGAAGATGATTTCTGGAGTGATTTCTGGGACTATTCCACCAACTAGAAGGTAAGCAAACAATCTTGCTGATGCATGGTAAATGGCTTATTTTTCTCATGGCAGATGCAGTTTCCAGTATCTTGCAGATCATTCTGTTATGTACTTTTGTGCCATGTGGTAATGCATTTGTTCAGTAAATTTTCAATTCAATCTGATTTTTTCTTTTTTTGACTAATAAAGTAAGTTTCTCTCTCTCTCTCTCTCTCTCTCTCTCTCTCTCTTTTTGGATTGATTTGAATTTTGAGGGGGATTTTTGTAGAGTGAGCTCTACATAAAATGCAAACTTAGCTATCCCTGTCAGTAAATCTACACTGACCTCCACATGAGGGGTCAGCTGTGGAGCCCTGTGCAAAGATTCGGCACCAATCACTGCATGCCAAACACCACCTTCTGGGAGCCCGTCCTGGTGGAGAACAGCGTTGTGTTGACTTTATGGACTCTTGCTACCCCTGGCTCTTATTGGCCTATGTGCATCTGGTTAGCGGACAAGTCCAACAGGCCATGTCACAACTGAGTAGCACTTTATAGCAGATGCTGTTTACACACTATGATCCTATGCCACATGATAATTTGGCAGGAATCACACACCACAGAGGAATACACATGTGGGCAAACAACTGGTGCAATTGAATATAGGTATAACATTTAGGGAATTAGAGATCACTGTGGTAGGAATGCTTAGAAGATTGATATATCGGGCCAGTTTTACACTTTTCTTTTATTCCAAGTTTAGACTGTACGTGATAATAAGGGACATTTGGTGCCTAAAGAACATTTGGTACCTAACTGCGGTTCACAAAGCAAATTTTCATAACACTTTGATAACAAGCCTAACAGACCAGGACTGGAGCCTTGTGTAGTTAGAATAAGGAACACTAAAAACACATGGCTTTAGTGATTGCAGTAGTATTTTTTTACTGGGCCATTGGATACAGAAATACTTAGATGTTATTACCAATTATGTTATATTAGTGTGCCTATATTTGAGCTCAAAACAAGTTGTTAATTAAATCCTGCTTAATTGATTTTACCTTTATGGGTGCAGCAGGCCACTGCTTTGGTTATGTATAACCATGAAGTTATAAGCTCTGAGAGGCAATGGTTGGACAACAGTGTGGTGAAAAGTTTGTGCATCATCACCACCCTTCTAGCTAAATGACAGTGCAGAAAATGGGACCTCCAACACCTGGATACCCAGCCCAGCCCCACTGGCCTCCCAAGACCTGATGACAGAGAAGTAGATGAAGCCATCTGTGTGCATTTGGTTCAAGCTAGGGCTAGTTCCACCACAGCACTCAAAACAGCACCAATCCGTCAGTGCCTTGCAGCCATCCCACTAACATTTTTGAAAATTATTAGATTTCTGTTTCACCCTTGATGGAATTTGTACTTATAGCCCTGTCAGTGTGTAGTCCTGTGCCCGTACCTCCTCTACCTGTGAACCTTTCTTAAGGACTTCGCAACGGATGGGCATTCCCCAGGCAGCCAGACTTTTCTGTACAAATGCAGATAAGCTGTATTCCTTACATTGTTCCATCTTGGTCTATTTATGCCTTTTTCTCTGTGCCACCAAGGATCTTGTGTGTGGCAGGTGCCAGAGTATGGCAGACACCTGGAAGTCTCAGATGCAAAGGAAGAAGGGGCAGAGTTATGAAAGTTACTGCCTCTGGGGTAGCCATGGCTCAGACAGGGGTAAGAGGGTGAAACTACTGGAAGGTTGTAGCAGCTGATGGGAAAGGGCCACTGTGGTGTTTGCTACACTCAAGGGTGTCATGTAGGTCCAAAGGTCATTCTTGTCATTATTGCTGGTTGTTTCCAGGAGTGTGTGAGAGGGACACGTGATGTATCCCAGGTGCTTGGTGCCATTCTTGAAAGTGCTACAACCTGCTCTGGTTAGGGAGGGGAAGGGGGACTGGCTCATCCAGGGCTGCACACACAGTCTTTGTGCTTGCCAGAGTCAATCTCAGCTGGCAGTTGTTGGCACTTTATTGTGCTTGTCACCCTGGTGCCAGGCATGGTAGGGAGCAGAGATCACAGTGGGGACCTGGTTTCCAGCAGACAGTCTCTGGCTGCTTCTGTTTTACCTGCTGCCTTTTCCGTAGGAGACTTTCAGTTGAGGAGGGGATGCAGAATCCCCTCTTCCACTCTCCCATCTGCTGTCACACGTTCCTTGCCGATGCATATATTGCCTCAGGTCTACAGGCATCTGTTTCTAAACCTTCCCAGTACACAGCCCCACTCTCTCCCGTGAGAAAGATTAAGGTTTAAACCTCAGTTTTCCTATATCAGAGGAAACCTTAGGACACATCTTATTGTTGAGTGGGATGGTCTGAGCAGAACATCAGCACATGAGAGAACAGTCCCTCACCTGGATTGTTCTCGGGGGATGGCATGACATTTCTGGAGAAGAATGACACAACGCCCAGCCCAAAGACGAGGTAGATACTGCATTCTTGGGACCCCCTCCTACCAGCCCAGGCCTCAGACCCGAAGACCTGCTGCAGAACAGCACAGTGCCTTTCCAGGCATTCACAGGTGATTTAAGGGTCTACAGGTTTACTAGGTAAGCCCAATGCCAGGGAATATTCATGGACATAATTCAGTTTAGTAGTATAAATGTAACCAAAATGTGATATGGAATTAATGCTGCACAGGCATTACAATGAAAAAAATATATATCTGAGAGCTTTCCCTTGGCTTGAGCTGATGTCTCTGTGTGTTTTTGCTCAGTATGACTGTAACTTGCTTCCATGACTGTTTTACTGCCAGGTTTCCTCCATACACACAGAGAACATGTTTTAAAACTTGAATGGAACATCTCATTTTAGCTAAATGACTGAGTCACTGGGAAACCTGCAACAAAGAGAAATTTCTGTAATTCAGATTCTTCTTCATGTAGCTGTTTTTAATATCAAACTTTCTCTTTGGATCAACCTTCCAAGATTAAATGTGTTGAATTTATCAGATCACCACCACCAATCTGATCACTACCGCCACTCCTGTCTGCCATGGATCACACAAGTGAAGTAAAGCAAGAGAAGTTGAGTGATGTGATAGGACACTAGGCGTGGAGATGAAGTTACATATCATTACTATTTTGAAATATACAATACAACATTTATATTTAAACTTGCAAGCTATAAATGAGTTTGATACACAGAGGAAAAAATGTTCTGGATCCAGAAAGTGTGTTACTTAAAATTCTAGGTATATTGATGGCTCCATTATGCTATATGCACCATCTGACTTGCATGAAAAAGAAAAAGCTACCCAAATTTTTATACAAGAGACAAATACACTTCTGCCATCTTAAAGTGAATTACCTCTCTGTGTCTTTATGTGCTTCAGATGATGAAACTTTGGGCAAAGTGGTGAAAGTAAAATTAGCAGTAGAGTCATATGGAAAAGTCCTTAAATTTGAGTTTTAAGCTTGAGTTAAAGGAAACTTAAAAAGTAGTTATGAGATGTATTAACTGAATAGTTGGACACAATTGAGAAAGTTGAACAAAATGTAGGTGAAAAATGTGTGCAATAAGATTTTAAAACTAATTTTATCCTTGTATATGCTGAAAGTTGAATGAAAAACTAAATTTGAAGCTACTTATATAAACAAATAGACCCATTCTGTTTAACATGTAGTTATAAAATACTGAATTTAAACATGCATATACAGTGCAACACCATTCTACTGTTTTACAGAGCAAAAAGCTGAAACTAATACGTCATCTTGGGAATACCTGGAAGATCATTTACTTACTCTTAACAGGTTTACCATTTTTATAGCCTGTTTCACCACTTACATAAAGGAAAAACCCTCATATAAGGGCCAAACAGCTGCCTACAGCATTTTAGAGGCTGTGTACACATAGAAGAAGAGAAGAAATAATTTAAAAGAAAATATTAGCAAATCTCTCCTAGACAGGCAGGATGACCATATCATTGCATTTATATCATCAGATCAATAACGTGCAGAGCTCTATATCTAAAGCACATATTGAAAGAGAAAAGGTTATAAACTTCCACTTGGATTTCAGATTGAAATTCATCATCTTTGGTCTTGAAGTCCATTGAATTTGATCAGTGAGAGTACCTCTCTGGGATGAGCAGTGTACTTTGTANAAAAAAAAAACAAAAACAAAAACAAAAAAAAAAAAAACAGGAGGCAATTAAAATAAGCTTTTCTCAGTCTGTCTGAAATATAAATCTCTTGTTCCCTAACTGATATCCAGTAACTTCATTTCACTGTTTCCACCAGGATTTTTTTTTCTGGAAAAAATTATTAGGACACGTTACCATCCAAACTAAGAACATCATATGGGATGGCATAGCTGTTAGCAACCTTTGAACAAGAAAATACTACAAACGTGTTCATGTATGAGTTTGCAGAGTAGGTATGAATGCTTTCTATCTGCCTTTGTGTTCAAGACCAGTACTGCGGAAACAAGTTTGTAACTCCCCAAACCTCTGTGTTAAGTCCACGGGAATGGGTGGTTCTTTGGCACCTGGGCTGTGTACGGTAGCGATCCTTATACTAGTGGGCACCTCATATGCACATGAAGCGTATGCGTGCACTGTGTCCAGCCAGAACACAGGAAGGAAGCAATGACAGCAGACACAAGCCTGGTTTTGAGATGACTCAGAGGTGATTTCTGATCCTCTAAAATATGTTTGTGTTGGTTGAGGCTATACTGGAAACCCTGAGAGAACCCCAAGCTGCAGCTCACAAATAGAATGAGTCATACAGCCAAGAGCTTGCCCTGCATCACCCTTTTCCTAAAGGACCCCTCATCTATGGATAAAAATACATCTCCAGCCACATAAAAACTTGTTTCTGCTAACAAGTGACTAGTACTCTCCCTCCCAAAGACCATTCTGTTTGATATATGATCACTGTGATCAAAATCCAGATTTCCTTTTTCCCATCCGCAGGAATATATAGCAGGAATGATCACTTGTGGTTTATCTCCTGCTTCTGCCATATACTGGAGAGGCACATGGCATTTATCCCTCTAAGTCATGTGGTCTGTGCCAGGTAAAAGCTTGGGTACCATCAGCCAGTGCAGCACTTCTATATGCAGATACATGCTGCATACAAACCAGTACTTGGCATCCATTAAACAAGTTGAGCTAGCATAAAGCCTTGAGTGTTAAAGTGATATTTGAAACAGGATCTAACTTAACTTAACATGGTTTTGAATGTGACACTGGCATTCACAATTTCTAACCAGCAGTCTTTTAGGGTCTGGGGTATGTTTTTGAAAGCTACTGTTGGCTGACTGTTCTTAATGTGGCCTGTTCAACTCTCTCTGCCTTGTGTGTTCTTCCTGTTTATAAATTCCCCACTATCTAACTTTTTCTTTTAAATGACCACATAGTGTCCATTAATAGGGAATTCAAATACAAAACCAAAACAAACTCTTAAAACAGCCAAATCTTCCTCCAACTGCTTGACTATTTTATTCACTATGGCCATAAAAACATACCTCAGTTTGTCTATGGTAAAGCCTTTAGTGGCTATTTTACTGTTTAATTTCCACTCCTGTCTTAACAAGGAACAGTATTTCATATGCTTTCATATTTCCACCCAATACAGCTGTGAAGATACTAGCCTGTCCGATGACTGGAAAGTAACAGCATGGTCTGCCTGGACTACATGACAGTCCAAGTATTCTCATAAATCTCCATAATATTTTCACATCTGGTATTATCTAAAATCTTAAACCTTTCCTCAATTATATTTTGGTGCTCACTGTAATGTGTTAAGATGATGTGATTGTCTGATCCCCTATTTTTTCTGCTCAGCTGGAATTTACCAACCATGAATATGTTAAGGCGTTTCATATGTATCTGTTCAGATTGTGCAGATGAGATCTCCCAGTCAAAAGAAAAATACATAACAGACATGTTAACTATTCTGAAGGTCCTTCAAGCAGGTTCTGAAGATCTTTAGATTAGATAAACTAGAAATCACCTTCTCATCTTTATTGGTTAACCTTGATTTAAAATACTTATGTGAACTTTGGTTACAATCTGATCTTTGTTACCTGGTATCATGGGTTTTGTTCATCAACATAAAGGAAGCTACTTTGAGTTAATTTATCTTCATTTACCTAAACTTTCCAGATTCCACTCTAAAGGCCAGTCTTTTCTATCTTTCTTTTAACAGAGTCCTAACCAGGACACATGAGTAAGCGGGAAAATTGTACATTGGTCTGGTGAAGCAGTGTATTTCACAAGCAGTGTATTTCACACTGACAGAAAACAAACCAAATTTGTTCTCAGCCGGCCTAGATACGATCCAGATCAGATTTACCCATGACAAGCTTCTTAGATGAGGGCTACTTTGGTATGTTAGAGAGTGTATACAAGCCTAATATAAGTTTCCTTGGCAACTACAGGAAGGAAGACCCTTCTTGGAATACATCCTTCTCTCAAAAGCCTGCCTCCTACCTGCATAAAAATATTAAGCTTCTTTCTACGCCTCCCATAAACTGACAAAGTGGCTAAGCAAGCTGGATAGACTGCCAAGTGGCTGGGCGAGGTGTTCTGCAATGTGAAGTATTGTGAAGGAGAAGTTTTAATGTTCTTGACAGGATCTTCCAGACCTGAAGACCTAAAATGTTCCCCAAAGTACTCAGTTGTACCACCAGTTAAGGGAGATGAAAAGGTAGGTATTAGATTGAGCAAAAAGAGGTCAGAGAGAGTTTTTGTTCTAAGTTTATAGAATCATAGAATCATAGAATATCCCGAGTTGGAAGGGACCCATAAGGATCATCGAGTCCAACTCCTGGCACTACACAGGTCTGCCCAAAAATTCAGACCATATGACTAAGAGCACAGTCCAAGCATTTCTTAAACTCGATAGGTTTGGTGCTGTGACTACGTCCCTGGGGAGCCTGTTCCACTGTGCGACCACCCTCTCAGTGAAGAACCTCTTCCTGATATCCATCCTGAACCTCCCCTGTCACAGCTTGATGCCATTCCCTCGGGTCCTATCACTGGTCACTAAAGAGAATAGATCGGCGCCTGCCCCTCCACTCCCACATGCTGGTGTGTCACAGTAAGTCCTCAAGCAAAATTTCCTAGATTGCGCATTTATTTTATCTTGTTTCGCTGTTTATCATTATAGTTCTACCACACAGAACTATTACACCAACAACAGCCTGTCCAATGGAGATCTGCACATGCAGCAGCGTGCAGCAGCTTCTTCAGTTTTGCAGCTTTCTGAATGATAACAACTGTTTTAGTTTTCAAGAAATAAGAATCTCCACCATTTCAGATATGTTCATTCTGTATTCTACAACAAGAAGAGAAATAAGAAATCAGGAAGCCCTTCCACTGCTGTCAGATCCATGACCTACCAGTTGGCAATACAGAAAAAAACAGCAAACACATACAGAGCTAACAGTTCTACACAAGAGCTAGGAAGTTCTCTCATCATGAACAATCCTAGAGTGAATTCAGGCCAAAGAAGCAAGAGGAAAAACAGGACAAATCCAGGAAATCTAGCATGCAAAAGACATGGATTGAATAATTCACAGCATGAGCATGCATGCAGACTATACTGCTACAGAAGAGGTCACAAGAGATTATAAATACGTGAAGGTGATTGAGGTCACCAGTGTGTTTATTAGCAGGTAGTCATCACAGCTACGTAGGCATTGGCACTCAAGGATGTACTTGGCCACATAAAAAGACTGACTTGCAGGAAAAGCCCATCTCTAGTTTAATCTCAAAGGTTACTTACTAGTTTCAGCAACATCTACAACTGGTTTTCATCACTTTGTAAAAGAATGTTAGTCATTTGAAGCTAAGTCACTCTGGGCATTAAAAACTCATGACAAAGTGCAGACAATCCTGAAATCAATTGGTATGCACAAAATGGAGTGAAATGGTTGTAAACTTACTCAGAAGAATTGCATAGTCATTCATCATGAACCCATTCTGGTTTATCCATTGCATATTTTCAGAATCACGTTGATTCAGAAAAACAAACAAACAAACAAAACAGTAAATTCCTAACCCCTTTTCTCTGATGTCATTTATAACAACCACTAAAAATTCTGGTCTGGATAAGCTAAGTATGTCATCATTAAATTCTTTGAGACTTTTACAGAATTATAAACTCTAAACTAAAGAGGCATCTCTTTATTATGCTTCTCCAACCCAAAGTGCATATTTGCAGAGTCTATTAATAGTGTTTATTATTGAATAACACCATATAAAACCAGTGAGCTGTGCTGAAACTGCATAAGCTGGCAGCTAAAACACTCTGACAGAATAAAGTCCCTCCTGCGGGGAAAAACAAGTTGACACAGAAATCAGGTACAACCTCAGACAAGGAGAGCTTTCATGTCTGTGTAGACAATGTTTCAAACATCACTCAGATGATCAAGAGAAGAAACAGCCATTGGTTGTTATTCCCAAAATAAAGTCAAACTAATATGGATTGATTCAGGGTATAGAAAGAAAGATAAAAACTGGAGAAAATATTTTTCCATATTCAAGGCCCTTACTATTTAATTTCCTTTTCCCCATTCCACCCCACCCCCAATAAGCAATTAGTAGACAGTCCCATGGAGACCTAATTGCTCATTAAAATGGTGAAGATCAGAAAAAAAGTGGGATCTACAGCCTGAGACCCAAGAGGAAGAGGTTCAGCTGCAGATTAGCAAACATGACACAACTCTGATCTTCATTTACTACATGCTTCTAAAGTTTGCAAATTTGTTAACGGGGATGGGTGCAGTGAATATCAATCTCTTCTTCTGAAGTAGATATTTTAAAGCACCAAATTCATGAATGAGATCTCTTTACATTAAATATTCTGTGATATCCAAAACATACATATAATCCTTTTTAGCCAAGTGGTTAAAGAACAGGCTGTATCAGCCTTTTAACACTTGGTACATGAGCATTACCTCATTCTAGTGTTTCTCTTCAAGACTTGTTTTGCAATATATAAAAAAGGGGGTGTTCATGAAGAAAGTGGTCTGGATAAAGAAGCTGGCAGTTTGTAAAGGAAATCCCCAAAACAGAACCTGTGTTTAGGGGCTTTAACTTCCACATGGAGGGTGGGTTAAATCTCTCATCTTTTGTAGCTCTCTCTAATTTTGTAAGCCAATTATGGTTTCAAAATCTTTTTTTTTTTTCTTCTTCTTCTTCTTTATGCAGGAACAGAAAGATTATTTAAGGGCCCTACTTCCAAGCAGGCCAATGCAAACTTTATACTCCAACAATGGAGTTTTCCAGTGAAAAAATGCGATCTAATCCAAGCAGTTAGGGCATAGCACGACCTCAGCACTGAAAACTTTTGCAGCTGTATGGAAACGTTGCCTCATTCCCACTGCTGCAGAATGAACATGCTTCAGCTTGAGATGACTTAACTGTAAGAAAGACCATCTATTCTAGCTCCCTTAAGTGACGTTGCCCTACTTTTTTTCTTCATAATAGTTCCAGGAAATAAAATGAGCTCCTCAATATGATGCTTTGAAAGTCATGCTTTGGTGAGCAGTCCTGGAAGGTTTAAGAAAAATGACATGAAATTCCCTAGAACTAGATTTCTCAAGTTGCTAGCGATACATGTAACAGCACTTACTGTGCCTGGACAGGGCTTCAGATGTAAATTGGAAGCGCTCACTTTTTATACACCAGGAACAACACGCGTACGTGAGATGCGAATAGCTTAGAGGTACCTACACCTGTGATGGTTCTTAAACCCGTAACTCCACAAAGAAAGGTAAATTAACCTTACCTTTATCTTCTGTGCTTTATGGGGGCCGCTGCGAGGCAGGCTCTGACCGCGTACGAGCCGCAGCCGCAGGCGGCGGTT
>VXAA01005226.1:56508-91737 GCA_013399115.1 Anseranas semipalmata | reverse complement strand
CCCGCAGGGGTGGGGGCCCGCTCTGGGGCGAGCCGGTGGCCACGCGTTTGCATGGCGGGGTGTGCGTCACGAGGTGCTGGGTGCATGGGCCTGGTGGCGCGCAGTCCCCGAGGTGACGTGGGGCCCATGCGTGTGTTCACATGTCCGTGTGTCCGGGAGTTTGTGCACCCAGGTGTGCTCGTGGAGCGGGCCTGGGCAGGCGTGCGCGCACCTCTTTAATGGATGGATGTGTGTGCCTGGGTGCCTGTGAAAGGGTATGAGACTTTATACATGCGGGAGCGTGCAGGTGTGCATGCGTGTACAAGCTGAAGGGTTGTGTACCCCGATGGGTGTTCTCCATCTGTGATTTTTTTTTGTATTTTAGGCAGTTACATAAAATTCAAGAATAGAGAACAGACCGTTGACCAGTCAGAGTGCTACCTAGGATCATGCAGGGACCCATTGCTGTACATGAGAGCTGATGCACAGGCAACTATGTTTGTGTCCGTTTGTATGCACAGGTGCAAGGCCAGATCTCACAAGTGGTTGGGAATGTTCGTGTATATGTGTATACGAAGGTTAGTGCTAAGGTATCGAATGTGTATGTGCAAAGAATGTGCATTTAGAATGTCAGTTTGACAGTATATCTGACCGTGCACCCAAGCCTATTTTCTTATGTGAATTAGTCAGAGGAGGCATTAGGGCAAGAGTTCTTGCATTGGCCACTATGCCTCTGTCTGTGATCTGAAGGGAGCAGCTCCAGTGTGAATGACAGAATAGTTCAAACTCTGAACGTATTTGCTGGTCGAGTTAGATAACAGTGCCATTGGAGGTGACATTCATGGTGGCATCTTCCTTTTTCCCAAGACAGAGACTACCATCTTAACTAAGAACTTTGGAAATCTCCACTCCAGTTGCTGATCCAGTGATACATTTATTATTCAGCTACGCTCCACTTGGAAGCTGAAGTCAAACTTCACCCGAGTATGTAACTTAACTGAGACGGTTTTCCTGCCCAGTTCAAAATTAAATACACATTAAAAAAAAAAAAAAAGAAAAGAAAGAAAGAAAAAAAGAAAACAAAAAGAAAAGATGAAGGATATGTTTTATTAATGGCAGAATGATGAATGCATCACCATTTGGTTTAGCAGTTCAGTTGTGAGTCACATGTAAGTCTTTGCTTTACACATATCCCAGAAGACAGGGAGCCTGATTTGATGTTATTTGGAGTTGAAGCTCTTTAATCATTATTTTTTCGAAATGGTTCACTGTAACAGCAGCTGTCATCGCATCCAAGGTCCTTTTGGTCATTCTTATCACAGCAATTCCGAAGGCCCTAACAGATTAAGATGCTAAATTTTATTCTGTTTCTGCTGTTATGTTGGTTCCACAAGTTGCATATTGCTCCACAGAATGCTGGTGTGGAGTGCTAATTGCTGTTGTAGGGGCTTCAGTGGAGTTCATTGTTAACGGAATCAGAAGACAGTGCTCTGTTGAAAAAATTCCGTTTAAATAATTTCTACGTCACAAATATGGCTCACTTTTCTTTAAAAAATGTTAACGCTTTTCTTTAAAAAATGTTAAATGTGCTTTGTGCTTTGATGTTTCCTGTAGTCACAGGAAAATGGCAGGCAAGAAGAAAGAAATCCAGCTTCAGGTATAAATCCTAATTACTTGATCAATTCTAGAGATTAAAAGATTATTATTTTCTTGCCTTTTTAGGATGTTAAAATGTCAATTCATTTTATTTCAGGCCATAATAACCAATCAAAATCAGTGGGATGAAATGTTGCTGACAAAAGGTGTAGTAGGTACTAATTGTTACTGTTTTGTGACATGTACAGTTTCTCACATATCATCTTATCTGTAATACATAAAGCTAGAAGACTAGTGCCATACTGTCTTCTAAATAATGGTTATATTAATATATTTTAAATGTATATATTGTGTTTATGAATAAATACTGTGTTCTATAATAAATAATCACAAATCATATTTTCCATGATTTTATCCACTTTTATGCACTGATGTTTAGAAAATGCCGTTCCATTATGGCATTTTGTATGGTAGGCAGTAGGACATTTCTGTGGAAGTTTTTCCCTAAAGTCTCATAGAGACTACATTAATACTGTACGGTTATACTCAGCAGTTAATCAGTCAGCATTCTTGAGAGTGCATCTTCTGTATTCTCCCCAGTTTTCAGTTCACTGAGTCCAATAACAACATCTCTTAGGTCTCCTAGGAATTGTATTTGGGTAGAGGGAACAAATCCATAATGGAATCATAACTACAGAAGATCAATGATGGGAAAGAAATGATCTGCATGGGCTTATGGAGGGAAAAAGCAACGGTGAGAAAAGAAAAAGAATCAAATGGACAAGCAATATAAGAGAGAAATGGAGCTGTTTGGATTAATCATCTCAAATGGTATTGCAAGTAGATTGCTGATGTCAAAAGTAATTGAAGTAAAAGAGGAAACCATGATGTATATACATTGATGTATACATGAAGTATACATTAAGTATAATCAATACATTGATGTATACATGAGGTATTCCTTCACTAGAAGAGGACTGGAAAATGCATGTGACTGTCTTCTCAGTACTATTCCAACACACTCATAAGTATGTTTCATTTTATAAGTTCCACAAGTCAGCAGTTTGTAATTCCAAAATATTATATTTTAGTAATAGATGTGTATCAAGCTTGGTGTGGTCCTTGCAAAGCTGTGGTAAATTTATTCAGAAAACTGAAGAATGAGTTTAGTGAAGATGATGTGTTGCATTTTGCAGTGGTAAGGATGTAAATTATGTATGGAACTTTAATTATAGTTTATGTTAGATGTATGTTTTTATCTGCCTGCATTTAGAGAGTTTTCATTTTACTTTTCTTATACCAAATGAGTCACGACAATTTTGTCCTGGTTGCCTTTTCTTCTCAATATCTCCTTACAAGGCTCTTTTCAGAGGTAGATTAGAAATGGTAATAAGTATGGAAGAAATTATAATAGAAAGGAAGCTAATATCCCCCTGCTTTCTTTCTTCTTGATGAGAGTTGCAGAAACTTTTGAAAGCCAGGCTGCATGGGACTTTTTGTTTAAGTCTGTTCATTATTGTCACATTTAAAACTCTTACATCCCTGAAAAAGTGGTGCACTCTTTTTCCCAAATATTTCCTTGTATTTCATTTTTAAAAGAACAAAAAGGAGGAATTGAAAAATAAATGATCATAAAACTAGAGTAGTAGAAATATTCCACTACACTAACAGTAGGTATTCTATATATCTCCTGTATATAGGAGGTATATATCATATTTAAATTAGACACATTTGTTTCACAGATTCAATTTCTCCCGGATGTTGACCAAGCTCATCCTTTCTCGTGCTACTGAAAATTTTCCATTGTTTGATCAAAGTACATTGAGGTTTTACAGAAATACATGTATTGTAAATACACAAAAAAGCAGGAAGTTATGTTCAGAGGTAATCTGAAGTGCATTTTCATTGAGTTGACCACATGTCACAAACTTAATACAGTAGGTAAGTTCTACTGTCAGGATTGCATGTACCACCTCTTCGTTTATGTATGTTTATACATGGAAAAACAGTACTAAGGTAACATTTTTCCTTGAGTACCTCCTGTAATTTGAAGGGAGGCCAATCCCATGTTACCAAATCAGCCCTTTCTTCAACAATAGCAAGTGCGATAAAGAGTGATAGTTGTATTTCAGACTGTAGTGAGAGTATGTAACAAAATATATCATGGCAGTTTTCTTTCAGGCAAAAATATTTTTATACATATAAATATATGCATAAATATAAACATTTATGTAAGCAAATAATTTTTTTCATCTGACTTCAGGCAGAGGCTGACAGCATTGAGACTCTGCAACCATTTAGGAATAAATGTGAACCGGTGTTTCTCTTTTGTGTTGTAAGTACACCACATCGATTTCTGTTAATGCACTACCTTTTTTTACTTTAATGTTTCAGTAGATTAAAAAGAAATGTGAAACTGTATAAGTCATATCTTTACATTTTACAGTATGTATGATCGTATTATCAGATGTTGTTTACTTGAGCCTGTTTTCCATGCCTAAATCTGTGGCTCTCAAGCATATTTTTGTTGTGGCTGCACATACAGCCACAGCAGATTTGTGGTAGCCATGTTTTTGTAGTTACTGAGAAATCAGAGTGAGTTTTTCTGGTGTTGCCTCACATAAAGTGCCTACATTTGGCTACACTGAAATGCTTATTCTGTGCACGCTTTCCCCCAGGGGAAAGGAGTTTACATTTCCTGCCACTTTTGTTTTTTTAAGATAAACAAAATTTCCTTTTTCACACCTTAGCAATTGTAACAACGGATCATTTATTTGCTGTCTCTTATTGATAGATACAGAAGGACTGTTTTCTTAGGGCTCCACTTTAGAACATTGCTGACTTAGTAGGCAGTGTGATTTTTTTTGTTTGTTTGTTTGTTTGTTTTTCGGTTTGGCGGTGCTAGGATTTGAATTTCAGCAACTAGGGGCCAAGAACAGCAATACTTTCAGGACATTTTCAGGTTTGAATATGAATGTTGCCAAGTGAAATTAGCAGTATCTTTGATCACCAGCAGTTAGCTTCACTATGGTGCTTCTGAATGTGGTAGAGCACACACTGAAACATAATGCAAATCAAATGATAGAAAATTTTACAGAATTATAGAATGGCTTGGGTTGGAAGGGATCTTTAAAGATCATTCAGTTCCAACCCCCCTGCCATGGACCGGGACATCTTTCACTACATCAGGTTGCTCAATGCCCTGTCCAACCTGACTTTGAAAACTTCGGTGATAGAGTATCCACAGCTTCTCTGAGAAACCTGTTCCAGTGTCTCACCACCTTCATTGTAAAAAATGTCTTCCCTATATGCAATCTAAATCTGCCCTCTTTCAGTTTAAAACCATTGCCCTCTGAAATTCTGAGCTAGTTAGTTGCATTTACTTTTGATTGTACTATTACTATTACTACTATTAATATTATTATATATATATAGCATGTTCCAAAACTCGAGTAAATGCGCAAACTAAGTGACAAGACCTTAATGAGAGTGTTGTTTTCTTTTTTTACAGAATGGCAAAATTATTGCAATAGTGAGAGGTGCAAATGCTCCTCTTATAAGTAAGAAAATAACAGAGCTAGTACAAGAAGAGAGGGAAATTATAGCTGGACAGAAGGAACGCCCCGAGGTATATTCACAAAAAAGATATCTAAATATAAATGAGTATTTTTATTACACTTTAATGGTTTCACTCAATGCCTGTGATAGTGTCTTCTGTAATGTGATGTTTAATTTTTTGTATTTTTCCATAGTAGTAAAGTGACACGTGATTTTATTTTTAGAAATTTCCTTTAAATTGTACTCTTTAGAAACTGAAGGAATTTACAGATTGCTCTATAATTCAGAGAAATGGAGGGATGGGTTGCTAACAATTTGTCATGAGAAGATAAAACAGTTTTAGTCATTATCTTTCTTATCTTTTGGGACTGACAATTTTTCATATATAACTTAGTAAGAATTCACCATACAAAACAAATAAAGACCTGGGAAATAGTCATGTCTCATTGCTTGTTTTGAGTGCAAATTGAAATGAGAAAACTCCACTTTCAGTAAAAGGAAGCTTTTAACAAACTATAGCCCAGTTAAGGAAAATCAGCCTAGACCACTATCTTCAAATTTCAGGCTTTCTTGGATAGCAAATATGTTGTTACATTAAGAAAAAAGTGTTGTAAAAATCTGAGAGCTGTGTTTGGTGACTACAGTTTCACAATGGTCATGTACTTCTGTATTTGCAATTACTTTAGGTAGATGAACTTATTTTCCTAGAAGAGAAATTGTCAGAAGATTCTGTTGAGGAGACTGTACCTGAGGGCAAGTACATTTGATTTATTTTAGAAATGTTCACAGAAAGAAAAAAGAACGAGCATATTTTTAATTATTTGATTAAGAATTGTGTATGTCAAGTTCCAATAAATCATCCTTTGATTCAGTTAATAACATGAGAGGTTATGTTTGAGGATATCAAACTGAGGGGAGGTTTTCCTCTCTAAGGAATTAAGATATAGGTCTGTCATCATTAGTATTTTCAACCCCCTTTGGGAAACTACAGAATTCAGGTCGTGCATAGTATTAGTGCCTGAAAGTCACTTCTACACAGACCCTGTGTTAGCGACGTACTTTTGTTGAGGTGGTGCTTGTTAATGTTTGGATGTTCTACAGAGAAAACAGTATGGTAAGCAACCTGTGAGGATTAAAAGAGTTAATCTGTGAAGGAATGGCATGCCTTGTATCTCAGGTTATTTTTAATTATCTCTTTCACCAGTCTAGATTTAAGGCTTGCATCTAAGATTTATTCGAGGCTTGTTGTGAGATGGGACCTATGTCTTTTCTATTCTTATTATTATCTGTGGCTACTGAAGCTTCCTGAAGTTCCTGGTTCATACATGCATAGAATATCATTTTGCAAGGTTGAAATGGAATATTTTTTTCCATCTTCTCTCTTCTTCTTTATCTTCCTTTTTTTTTTCCTGTAATAAGGCACTAGATCATTGTCATGGATTAAGTCATGTACCTTCTTCTTCCCCTTCTTATCTTCTTTACTGTATGGTTTAGGTGGCATGTTCCTGACCTCAGCTTTAGCCTTTCTTTTCACTTACAAACCCTCTGAGATTTAGTAATATGGTATTATAAATCCTTTAGAAATCATATACAGACTCCTTACAAATCTACAGAATGTAAATATTCTACAAAATCAGGGCACAGAGCTTCAGCTTGGATTCAGCTTCAGGTTAGGGATCCTTCATAAGCCCTAATGCACTAACACTTTGTGGTAGCACATTCCTTACCAAGCGCAGGTGCCTATGAGTGTTTTCTAGTATTGGCAACAAATACTAGTCCTGTGTTTCCATTACAGCTATCATTAACTGCTTCTACAGTGTTTGAAATCTGATTGAATTACGTTCTAACACTTAACTGTAAACCTCAGATTCTGCAAAGAAAATTTATAGTTTATATTCTCTTCTGATCACTTTCTGTCATTTTGCAACTATGTGTATGCTACAGATGCTGCAATAGTATGTCTGTGACTGGGAGCACCTCTTGCTCTAAACATTAGATTGTGTTAGCAAGCGTTACTTCAGCAGTTACTTGTTGTAAATGAGTTCAGGATCCACAATGCTAAGGAAACAAACATCTACTATGACAAGAAGTGTGTATTTTACTGGAAATCTCCAATACTCGTACGAGATTTTCACTTAGTGAATTTTCCTTTATAATATTTCTTCCTTTCACTTTTCTAGTCTTGTACATAGAAAGCTCCCTAGAGAAAGCATCCATCTTAAATTGTATTTTTTCCACTGCACCTAGCTGCATGTGAAACATTTCTCCACCATATGACCCAAAACACCAGTGTTTCACCAGGAATGTGGATTTGAGGGATGGCCAAGGACTGCCCCACACTCCAAGACATGCTTTAAGTGCTGGAGTCACTTATTTCTTGGAACAACTGTTGGGCCATCTCAGTATTAAAATGGAGAAGTATTTAAAGAAACTTACTTGCAAGAAATGGAAATTTATGGTATTTATTTTGATAAATATATTCATTGCCACATGATTCTTTCCCTTTTCCAGAAGAAGTCACGTACTCTGTTGGAATTATAAAACCTGATGATGTCTTAGAGGGACGTGTGGAAGAAATTAAACAAAAGGTAGAAAAAATTTGAAAAGATTCATTTATCCTGTTTAGTTCCGTCGTATAGTAATAAGATGGAAGATCAAACTGATCCTAATTTATGCCTAGGCTTTAGAAATAGGCTTGTTAATGCCTCTCTGATAAGGATAGTAAAAGCAAGTTAATTTTGCTCTGAAATAGTACGGTGTTCCAATTGGTACTGTTGCTTTAATATTTTGTGCTAATAAGTAAGGTATGACATTGATTTATACTGTAGAGATCAATGACACATGAAATCTACAAGCAGAAAAGTGGTTTTTTTTTCTTTCTTTCTCATATTTCAATAGAAATGAGATCTAGAAACTATGGTGGTGAGGTTAATTCTTTCAGGTGCAGAAGATATCTTTCCTGACTGCACAGCATCTTTAAGAAATGTAGGTACACATGAAGCAACTAATCAGTTCATTGTAGAAGTGTGTGCACACAAATGACTTAACATATGCTTCTAGATGGTAAGGCTGATTTATGTGCACTAGTAATCACTATAGTTAGGGATTGTACACTAATAACAATGTCAGCACATTGAAGGATTCAGCACTTATTTAAGCTATTACACAGTGAAAGAGAAATTCTCTTTCCTTCCAAAATATGATACTATAGTAATGCTGATTTCAGTTGCAGGAATTTCACACTGTTTCTGATACAAATATATATATATATATATATATCTTAACACTATATAAATATATATCTTAACACTATATATCAAGATAAAATTTAAATTTAAAAAACTACGAGATGGTCTGTGACCTATACAGGATAGAAAATCAGTGTTGTATGTCTTGTTTCTGCATTTACTTTATCTTGACCAGAAAGGAAGGAGGTTCAATAAAGGCAAAAAAAGCAGGCAGTGTTTGAAATCAATTTAAATGGAGCTGAGCAGCTGCTAGTTGTCTCTGTCTTTACACTGCCTTATGAGGTGTGTACCCATACTGTTTCCACGTTCAACCTTGTCAAGGCAATCTGGAAACACTCAGCAGCATCATAGGGACCTTTAAAGAGCAGAGTGTTGGTAAGCAGACTAACATTGGCATATGATCAGTATTGGGGCTGGATAGTGCCTTCATTGTTTAGATATAGGTATGTGGTATAAATCTCATATCAGTGGGACTATGAATTTTGGTACAGGTCATGTAAGTGTGCGTCTCATACATACTTGAATTTAGTGTAGTAATGTAACAAAATAGCTAATCATAAAATAGATTTTAGTTTTGATATTTACTGTTTCTAAAGTTTATCAATTTTATAATGGTGGCCAAAAAGTTTAGCCTATTTATATTGCAACAGTTATTGACAAATACACAGTTATATGACTATTATAATACAATTTATAATAACATTTTTAGAAGTGGGTGCATGTTAATCATTCACAATGGTAAAATAAGTTTATTCAATGTTAAATAAAAAGAATTATTAACCACTGAATGAATGAATATGTTAAACGGCACTATATGTTCCAAAAACTTCAACCCAGTGAGCACTGTTATCCTCAGTTCACTGAAGTACTTTGAAAAGCTGGAACTTTAGTTTAGGCAAACATAGCAGTTATATTTGGAATATTTCAGATAATTCAAATTTAAGATAACATCCAAAGTCAATGAGTCTTTAGATTTATATATGATTTTGTATATATCCTTTTTTCAAATGTCACTGAGTAATAACTGAACAATTGCAGATTAGAAGTGCAGGCTTTGGCATTGCAGCATCAAAAGAGAAAATGCTAACTGAAGAACAAATCAGAGAATTCTATGCCCAGAAAAAAGAACAGGTAAAAAAACAACTAACCAACCAAAAAACTAAAAAGTTAAAGAAAAGGAACAGGTAAAATATATCAGTGTATCTGTATGTATTTTTAAATCTCTGGCTTGTAAATTTTTAATATGCTGAAGAACTGAATTAATGGAGATTTAGTACATAGAAAAAAGAAAATGTTATCTTTTTTTCTTACTGACCCTTATGCAAATATAGCTCGGTAGCACTATAACATTTAGACTAAATTATATTAAACTCCAATTAAACGCTAAAATATTTTATTAGTTCTTTCTGTTATCATAATGTGTGCGATCCTTAGCCATGGTCCTAAACATAGGTTGTTAGCTGCTGAAAGGTAGCACAAAACCAAAATCCAGTGTCATCCACATGACAGTGTGTATCTTTTTGACACATGCTCTTCCAGCCAGGAAATATGTGATAGTATATATAAGTTTTTTTCTTTACAGCTTTTATCACTGGATAGTACTGGGAATAAGCACATGCAAAGGCAAAAAGATAAAGCATCTCCACTGAAGCTTATTTTTCTGTCCTTATCCTATATTAGCAGACAACAGATAGCTAAGGACATGCAGAAAGTTCAAGGAAACAATGAAATGATATTGGTCACCATTAAATGGCAATGGTCTAGAAAACTAGCAACTGGATATTGTCAAGTGTTTTGGCAGAATGATAGCTAAAGTTAACTCTACAGAAGGATCTGAATCATAAAAATTAAGCATCTTAGTAAATATTTATTCCTTGTAAGATCTGCATGAGATAGCCTGGAATTACATGCAGACAGCTAGTTTGTTTGATATTGTCAGAGGGACCAAAGGAAAGGTACAAATAAAGGGCTGATATAATCAAAACAAGAAGCTGGGAAAATGTTCCTATGGCATTGCAAATGAATGAGAGTGAGACAAGATTGTTCTTACTGAAGCCATAGAGAAAAAAAAAATAGTAATCATCAGATGGCTGCACTGTGGCTTAGAAGGGAAGTAATGGGTTCAGCATGTGAGGAGTCATGAAGAGCTTGGTTTTGCAATGTGGGATTCTAGTTTAGACAGGTAGAGGCAGTTTTGAAATACAGGTAAATCTAAGTTGTCTTCATGAGAACAGCAGCCAAATTTGAGATAACATATGTGTGGAGAGAGATGGTGGAGGAACAAAAATGGGAAAAAGGCCTACAGAATTTGATATACTACAGCACTACTAGGCTGTAGTAAATTCTGGCCAACATTAGGATAGTGAGAACAACAAAACTACTATGAACTATGAGAAGTAGTTCAAAGGTCTTTGTGCATACTGAGGAGCCTATTATTTGCCATTCTTTAAGTGTAATTCTAAGCTGAAAAATAAATATGTTAAAGTGACAATATAGAATATAGATTTCTTTGTGCTCAGTGGGAGAAATTCTTCCCAGTTTAATACTGTGCAAGCTTGTTGAAGGTTCAGAGGCTGCCTATTATAACAGAATGGAGAATCAAGGTAATAAATATTATATCTTGAGATATAAATGGGAATATATATTTTATGTATGTATGTGTATATATATATATATATATATATATATATATATTCAGGAAATGGGCTTAAGTTGCGCCAGGGGAGGTTTAGGTTAGATATTAGGAAAAAATTCTTCACTGAAAGGGTTGTGAGGCATTGGAAAAGGCTGCTCAGGGAAGTGATTGAGTCACCATCCCTGGAGGTCTTCAAAAAACTAGTTCTACTAGATGTAGAACTTAGTGATATGGTTTAACGGTGGACTTCGTAGTATTAGGTTATAGGTTGGACTGGATGATCTTAGAGGTCTTTTCCAACCTAAAATGATTCTATGATTCTGTGATTCTATGATAATCAGAAGCAGAAATTGTTTCTTTTTAATGAAGAAACCAGGAGAGCCACATCTAATAGCCACATCTGTTTCTTCTCATGTGAACAAACGTACTTTTGAAGCCACAACAGTATACTCACTTTATACATTGTACTAAATGTCTTTGTACTTGCATTCATTCAGTTTTGTTTGTTTGTTTGTTTTTTTGAGGTTTTTCATCTTGTGAAGTGGGTTAAGTGGATGTGTAGACATGAAGCTATCTGAAAGAGAAAAGCAATGAATTGAAAGTAATACATGTGAATATTCCATCCTCATATTATTAAAAGAAAAATATGTCATACACAATCAGATGAGGGTGGCTGGTAAAGAAAAGATTTAGTCAAATACTTAAAAGGAGTGAAGAGTAATATGGGAGAAAAAGGTGACATACAAGGAAAAAAGATTAAAAACTTAAAACAGCTTGGGAAGTTATTTTCTGATGACAATGTCCATTCACAGGATTGAAGGTTGAGACTGAAGGAGTGAAAAGAACATAGCAAAGAGAATGACAGAAAAGCCTACAAATGTCTTGCAAATATCTAAGTGTTCTTTATTTTTAGCCAGCAATCTGATTTTTAGTTTCAAAAATTATGCATGGAATTGTATTGCAGTTTGTTATGTCACATGATAAGTGCTACTGCAAGCATAGCATTTGATCACATCAAGTTTCTAGATCATTTTCTTCTCTCTTGCATTTTAACCTGGAAAAGCACATAGTACTTGCGCAAGGTATTTTTATTACTTCATTTATCTCAGTTACTTGTGTTTTAGACATTTTATAATTTTATTGTCTCATATGATTGATCAAAAACTCTTCCAAACAGTTTGACAGGATTTTGAGTAATATATGCTAATGCAATTTTAAAACAGGAATGTAGTTACTTACAAAAGGATGGTCTCATTTCTGATGATAAAGTCAGAGTTCCTGCAATTCATAGCAAAAAAAAATAATTATGTTTTTTTAGCCTGATTTTGATGATTTTGTTCAATTCATGATGAGTGGACCATGCCACATTTTGGTAATCACTAAAAAAAAAGCAACGGATGCTATTCCTCTCTGGAAAGAACTACACGAACAAAGTGAAAGCACGCCTGATGAGTCTGAAGCTGGAAGGCCAGACAGGTAACTGACAATGAAAATTGGAATATGTGATTCAGTTAAAGTGTTTTGAACCCACCATAAAAGCGACATTCTTACAGACTCATTCTTATATCCATACATGCCTGTGTGTACAGGGCCCAGGGAGCAGGTAGAATTCTTTACCTGGTCTTTCACAGGACCATCACTACAGATGCAATCCTAGATCCTGTGGGAACATAGAAACTCCATGCTTCCTAGGAAAGATAATAAGCAAAGGGAACTGATCTCTTGCTATTTCTGAACTAGACTTGTCAGTCCAAGGGGAACAGTGCTGTACTTCAGAGTTGGTGTAGTCCATGCAATTCCACTTCATACTAGCTCACTAAGACAAAATTGACTGCCCGCACTGCCAACTGAATGTTGCACTCTTGTCCATGTTTACTCTTGTATATGCTGGGAAGCTCTAGACGTGGCCCAAGTGACACCTGGGAACACCTGAAGCGTGCTGTGCTCACTGGCACCACTCTGTAAAAGCGAGCAAACAAGTGGGATGGTTGTTGTTTTTTTTTTTTTTTTGCTGAGATACATAAATACATTGTAAGGATTTGCTGTTCAAAACCATGGTATCTTGGAATATCTGTTTTTCTCTTATGCCAAGTATTTAGCAGAGAATTTTTAATAGGATTTTAGTTTTATATACAGCACAAGACAATAGAATATTCACAAGAATACAAATTTTGGATCAAGTTTTATATTAAGATTTAAAGAAAGCAGCCAGAATTTAAATACCTTGTTCCAAAAAAGAACTGTCCTAATAGTTTATATTTTTATTGATACCTGCTGTATCCATTTCTGCATTCATTTAGTACAATCAGGGAATATTGTATTTTCTCTGGGTGGCCAACAGTGACTGTATTTACCTAGCTAAATAAACCTTAGAATTACAGGCAAGTAACAATGAAAGAATCTCTGTTAAAGAGAATTTTGTAGTGCTATAGTTTGTATGATCATGCTTTACATGAATTAACCACAATCCTTTTACTGATCATTCATTATACACTGTACACTTGTCAGTAGTAATTCTGTCTAGTGAAACAGAGAGACTATTTTGAAGAAGCTAGAGAGGCATTAGAAAAGCTGTATGGCAGAGATTTCTCTTTTATAGCACATGACAATGAACTTTTTGAGAAGTTAAGAAATAATTCTCTTAGAAACATTACTTCAGTTGTGAATCTGAATTTAATAAAATCTTAGTTTGGTATTCTATTCTTATGTTTCACTAAACTTTAAGAAAGTACATTTTCATCAAGTCAACTGTTAACACAATGTCAAAATGCGTACAGGGACTTACATAAGATATAACTTTGTGTCTTCTTAGACTGGAAGGAACTGTGGAAACTGAGTCTATATTAAATATGTGTGATGTGCAAAACAGTATAGAAGATGCCAGCAGGCAACTTGCCTTCTTTTTCCCGAATTTTGATAAAAACAAGACAGACCAAAAATATGAAAAGACTTTGGCCTTAGTTAGACCTTGTCTCCTAAGGGAAAGACGAGGTAAGTTTTAATAACTTCATTTTCCATCAAGGGTATGTAAAATGTCTCATATTTTGAATTTCAAAAATTCTAACTCTACTAATGAAATGTTGTTAGATTATTTTGTCTCCCCAGCATTAAGTTGACAGTAATCTTTATCAGGAAAAAAGTTACGTGGCTAATGTGTTTTGATATATTTAGAATGTAAATGTCAACACTATTTTGTTTCTTTGGTTGATTTTTCAAGAATGTCTTTAGATTGTAGATCTGGATGGAATGTTTATACAAGACCTCTCAGAGAAGTTAGCATTTCTGAATTAAATGACAAGGGACCATACTTCCCACCATAATATAGTAGCTGATATTATCCTTGACTTGGCAGGTCCAAGGTTGATCAATGGCAAGAGTGAAAAAGATCTGACCCAAGATGTTCTATGCTGCATAAGGCAGTATTGCCTATGTATAGGCCTATAAGGATAGGCCTATACAGACAAGATTTTTCCAGATTGAGTCAGTAAATCTGCCCCATTAGTATGAAGCTCCATCCAAACAAGTTTACTTTTCTTCTCATGTATATTTGCATTTCTTCCTGGATTCTAGCTAGCTCCTTTATTCTAGTTTTACAATTTCTGTACTGGAAATAACCTATACAAAGAGATTCGAAAGACTTTAATTTTGGCCTCTCCTTGTGTATTTATTTTCTTGATTGCTATATAGTGTGTTGCTTAGAAGAGCCATTTTGCAGTCCATATATAATGTCATTTTGACTTCTGCCCAATACTGCTTACTTACGCATATGGTCTTGTAAGACTTAGTCAAATGAATATCCATCTATTCAAAATCCCTGGACCTTCTTTCAGTGATTGTAATGCATATAATATTTCTCAGTAAGGCATTCCTACTGAGGTTTCTGAAGTGAGAGAAAGCCTTAAGAAGGTGAACATCAGCTTTCTGAGTGTCCAGGCAACTACTGAAGCCTTCTAAAAGTTGCTTTAAATTAGTTTTATGTTCTTCAGTTAAGAAATCAATTCATTTGTAAAAATTTAACATTATTATTGGAAAGCCCATGTCATTTCCTCACAAGTGTGTGAACTGATGAGAGAGTGGATGGCAATTTAACATTATTTCAATATTATAAACAGATTCTATTATTCAAAGAATAAAGGATGATGGCTTCGAAATAGCAATGCAGAAAGAAATAAAACTATCTGAAGAACAAGCCCGTGAATTTTACAAAGAGCATGAAAATCAAGACTACTTCCCAGTCCTGCTAGAGCAAATGACCAGGTAAGGTGAAGGAAAAATGAGACTGTGGATCTATAAATGAGACTGAAATTTTCACAACAAATAATTAACCTGAATATTATATGGCTATAAGGTACCATCTTATCTGAGAGTGTAGTAAAACTCAAAACAGGATCACACAACTGCAGATAATTCCCAAGTACAGAAGATAAATCAGATTTTTAAAAATTTAGCAGCTCCATACCTCTATCTATATGTAGGACGTTGAAGTCAGTGGCCAATTCCATTGATTTGGGTGAAAACATTTGAGCTGTGCTCTGGAAGGCTACATTTAGATTGTTTATAGGAGGGTTCTGTAATCTGTGCCCAGTTTGTGTGCTGGACTGCTTAGAGTGAGAAAAAAAAAAATGATGTTTGGATATTGTCTTCCTGTGAAGTTGGAACATGGTGGGGGCAAATACAAAGCTTAGGAGCTGATCAGCATTTTTGTGTCTAATAATAAGGATGTAGCCCAATTCTTTAACATTCTTGCTGTTGTGGTAACATTGAGTAACTTTGAAATATAAATTAATTTAAGCTCCAGAAGGTTTTATCAGACTGTAGCTGTTTGAACAGAGATTGGTTTTAAAATCCTCTGACACTAGGGCTCATTTTCCTGGCCTGGACTATATGTAATCAAATTCCTTCTACAAATTACAAAAAGTTTAATATTTGATGTTTTTAATGCCAGTTTTCCATTTTACAGTGGTCCAACTCTTATACTAGCTCTAACAAGAGAAAATGCTGTAGCACACTGGAGAGATTTATTAGGCCCAAAGACTATTGAAGAGGCTAAGAAGGAAAATCCAAACAGGTAATACTTATTTAAATAGTAAACCATCATTCACAGTTTCTAATTTACTTTCATATTCTTCCTGTCAATGAATACCACATTCCAACTGGTGTAACTATAGTGCCATCATCTGGAAGCTGATGTATATTTCTGCAGCTTGTTAAGGTTTTCTTGAATGCAATGTATCACACACAGTAACTATAGCATTGATTTTTTTTTCCTTGAAATAACACCATTATTTTTCAGACTAGGTGCCTGTTTTCTTAGCTTAATGAAAACTTTTCATAGGTGGATTATTTTATTTGTGACTGGGTTTCTTCTACACATTTTATAAATTAACATCTTGGTTTCACCTGCTTGTAGCATGGTTCTAAGAAACTGCCGTGGTACCATCTTACTTGTTGGCAGAAATGCTTTTTCACTAAGCAAGAACTGGTATTATCTTGGAAATAGAACAAGATGACAGTTGGGAAGGAAAGTGTTCATGTTTCATGTGGTTAATTAAAAAGTTGATTGCTCTTTCTGTAGACAGTCAATGCTTCTTACACCTACAGAGAGATTGTCAAGCACTTAAGTTGCCAAACCAACTTATATTTATTGGGTTCAGGTTAGTCATAGTTAAAGCTCAAGATGGCTATTCCTTTATATAACTTCACTGTTTTAATGACTCTTAGTTTACGTGCAAAATATGCAGTCGACAACGTGCCTATTAATCAGCTGCATGGTAGTTCTTCACCTAATGATGCTCAGAAGGAATTAGAGTTCTTCTTCCCTCAGGAGCACACTTTGGCTTTAATCAAACCTGATGCTGCTAAGAAGCATAAAGGTAAGTGATCTAGAAAGCATGGGCTTTGTCTGCAGGTGTTATTTCTCCAAAATATTAGCAATGTACACCACAGTAAATCATGTCAGATGCATTATTTTTATTCTCTGAGATGCTTTTACCATGCAGAGAAATGCTTTTACAGGGCTTGCATAATTCATACTGAGGTCTCAAATGTGACATTTCCTTTGCTTAAATAGCCTATAGCTCTTTCCTCCCAAGAATAGTGGCGAATTGAAGTGAGAGAGTTCTCAGCTAAATTGAACTGTTTAAAAGACAGGCACTTGTCCAAACTAGCTGTCCAGCATTTTTATAAGTCAAAGGAGAGAGAGGCTTTCTGAAGTCATGCTACTGATTTCAGGCAGTTGTCTCTGCTGACTCAAAAGGAGTCATTGCTGGATTAGATGCATTCCCATCCTTGGTTTAACTCACCACAAGACAAAGGGAATGAGGAGGAAAGGTCAAAGTAAAAAGAACACCGTGTTTGGAATATTACCTAAGATATTTGCTGCCAGTTTTTTTTTAGCCCTGTATCCAGAGCCTCTTGTTGGCGTTCTTCTTTTCTCTCCTAACAAGTTCTGTAGTCTTTTTAATTGTTAATTCATTGTTGGCTTTTTTGTCTTTCTGCCCCTCTTGTAACAATCCAGATTGATTTTATCAGGCCAGCTGGTGTGTAATGTAGCATTACAACTACATTCCACATTCTGTCCAATGTCAGAAATAGCAGTGAATGCTATTAGTATAGTTTGCAACAGTCTGGGTTTGTTACCTGTATAGAGATGGATTAGTCCAATGACAGTGGTTTACTGTATATTTTAGAGAATCACAGAATCGTTCAGGTTGGAAGAGACCTCCAAGATCACCTAGTCCAACCTCTGACCTAACTCTAACAAGGCCCACACTAAACCATATCTCTAAGCTCAACATCTAAACGTCTTTTAAAGACCTCCAGGGATGGTGACTCAACCACTTCCCTGGGCAGCCCATTCCAATGCCTAACTACCCTTTCGGTAAAGAAGTTTTTCCTAATATTCAACCTAAACCTCCCCTGACGCAACTTGAGCCCATTCCCCCTCGTCCTGTCACCAGGCACGTGGGAGAAGAGACCAATCCCTACCTCACTACAGCCTCCTTTAAGGTACCTGTAGAGAGCGATAAGGTCACCCCTGAGCCTTCTCTTCTCCAGGCTGAACAACCCCAGCTCCCTCAACCGTACCTCGTAAGACTTGTTCTCGAGACCCCTCACCAGCTTCGTTGCCCTTCTCTGGACTCTCTTGAGCACCTCCATGTCCTTCTTGTAGTGAGGGGCCCAAAACTGAACACAGTACTCGAGGTGCGGCCTCACCAGAGCCGAGTACAGGGGGACAATCACCTCCCTAGTCCTGCTGGCCACACTGTTCCTGATACAAGCCAGGATGCCGTTGGCCTTCTTGGCCACCTGAGCACACTGCTGGCTCATATTCAGCCGACTGTCAACCAGCACACCCAGGTCCTTCTCTGCCAGGCAGAAATGTTGAAGTTTGACATTGTAAGTAAAATTTTAATAGGTAATTGTGTTTGTTTGTTTGTTTTTAAAGCAGATCTAATATTTTCTGAAACTTTTTTTTTTTTTGCATCTAAATTATTTTAATCAAGAAAGAATGAATTTACTTGTTATTCTCCTAGATGACATTATGCAAAAAGTTAAAGATGCTGGATTTACCATCTCAAAGATTAAAGAGGAAGCTTTAACTCGTGAAATGGCTACACAGTTTTATAAGGATCACGAAGGAAAACCCTTTTTTGAAGAGCTAGTGACGTGTATGACTGAGTAAGTGTCTGGCTATATAGTACTGAGGTATGTAAGTATGCATCATAACTTTGAATTTAAAGAGCCAACAAAACGTGCAACACCCAAAAGAGGCTGAGGATTTTACTCTCTGATACTCTTTCTGGCAAGTTTAATGGCTTTTTCAAAGTTTTATGATTACCTGTTACCATGGAATGCCCTTCCTTTAAAAGGAAAATTTACAGTTCTTTCCAAATTTATGGACAGCGACTATTATTTTGGATTTGTTTCTCAAAGAAGAACTCATTTCTGATGGAATCCTTGTTCTTCCCATGCGAGGCAAATATTTTTCTCATAATATTTTTAGTATAGCTGTTGATAATAGTGTGCATTGTCTTGCTTCAGAAATGATTGGGTGAGAGTCTTTTTAGGAAAAGAAGTCCAAATTCAAATAGCTGATCATCATGATTGTGGTTTTCAAATAAAGGTATCAGTGGTTTTATATCGTCTTAAACAAAACATTCCAGAAATACATTTTAAAATTTAAACAGTTTAACATTATTCAGATAGCATAATGCTTACCATAACCCTTCACAGTACCTCTGAAGTAAAAGCTAACTCTGCATCTCAGAATAGTGGAAGAACTTCCACATATTGATTTTACAGGGGTCCGTCGGTGGTAATGGTCTTAACGAAGGAAAATGCTGTGGAAGAGTGGAGGCAACTAATGGGTCCAACAGATCCAGAAGTGGCGAAAGAGAGCTCTCCTGAATCAATTCGAGCTCAGTTTGCGCAAGATATTTTATATAATGCTGTTCACGGATCGTCTACTAAAGAACATGCACTGAAAAGCATTGAGTGTGTATTTGGTGAGATTGATATAGATTGAACAATTAAGACACAATGTGTGAAAAATTATAGTCAAGTCATGAGATACATTGGTCTACCCAACCACCTGTATTTAGCATTATACATATATACACACCCGTTTTCCTCCATACTCCATCCATTTTTTGTTATCAGCCAATTTCTGTGTAGTAAAGCATATCAAAGTAAAAAGCAATGCCTGCTAGAAGTCTGATGTTAGTAATGATTTCTTTATGTGTGCTTGGTAGATAGTTTTTCTTTTATCACTTTAACGAATTTAAGCCTTTCAAATAGTCCAAGAGTTTGAGGTGTTTTATGTATAGCTACCTTAAAAACAGGGTCAAGGAAGAAAGGTACTGAAAACACTATTAGTGACACATCTGCTGTGATGTAGTTAGAGTCCTCCAGTTCAGGCAGCCTGCAAAGGAGAAATGCTGAAAGGTAGTAGAGGTACAGTTACAACATTGACAGGGGGCAGCAGCAAGTGTGGGAATGCTCCACAAGCGAGAATGGGCCAGGAGCCAAGGATGACTGTAGCACAGGCTGTACCCTCACTGGTGGGAGCAGCCCCACAGAGTCCTAGTAGAACTGGGTAGCCAAGTCCATCGACAGCCCCAGACAAGGCAAGTTATGAACCAAGTCCAGCACCCATTCAAGGGTCTAGTCAGGAGCAACAGGTGAGGGAGCCAGAGACAGGTCCTACCACATAGCTCAGGCAAGGATTAAGCCCAGGTCTGAGCTTAAAGGGGGCTCCTGGGCCCATTGGCTGACAGCATGGGTGTGAATCCCAAGAGAGATTGCTCAGGGCTATTAAGGCCTATTGCCTCCCTCAGGGCCCTGCCAAGCAATTTCATTGCTTATTTGTCTTTTTCCTAAGCATCTTCTAATGTTTTCTGTCACAGACAGGATAATGGTCTAGATGGTCTTTCCAGTCCAGTTACTCAATTCAAATATATCAGAAGAAGCAAAATATAAAGTCAGCTCTTATGTACAGCTACTCTTGAAATATACATCCCTGCCAAACTACTGAATTTGTATCCTGTCTCAGTCTAATTTGGCTGGCTTTCATGAAGAACACAAATATTCTTCAGTAGCTAATGCATTCTCACTTTTGCTGTCCAAGTCTGCTGAAGGTTGAGATACTAAAGAATGGTATTCAATTAAAGAAGTTTACTTTACAGCATTGATTATAAATGCAAAATCCAGAAAGAATGAAGTCTTCTCACACTTCCCTTACTGTTCCTATTGTATTTAATGTAACTCGCTGTTTTAAAGAGCTTCCTAACAAATATTTCTGTTGTGATGGGGCATTTGTTATTATAGACATTCCTGTAGCAGAAGTTGGACTGAGTGTTCTCCTGGTGGCCCATTTTCACCTACAGCTGCTTTACTGCAATAAACTCTACTTGAGGCGAGCCTGTAGGAAGTTTTGATTAGTGAAGAATTTATATGTCACCTCAGTGTGCTGACTTCTGAGAAGAATACTTCAGAATTGCTGTATGTTCTTTGGCTTGTTATTTTACTTCAAAAACGAATTAAAGCTGTTCTTCCTGGCATTATTTCAGCACTGGGTCTTTTGGGTGCTGGCATGTTATACTTTAAGCTAAGAAGCAATCCCAGAAAAGGCCTGAATTGGGCAATTTCAGATGCCTCAATTCAGTTTCTTTCCGAAGATCTTTGCTAGAGTTAGTGGCTTGTCTACCAACAGGGCAAATACAATGTTGAAAGTTTAGATAGGATTATTTTTTGACAGGACCAGAAATGTTGAAATGGCAAACTATGTTTATGTCTAACTAAAAGTTCATGAAACTTCTGATGGAAGTTCACAACCAAATAATAAATGTTCTATAGGTATCGTACACAAGATTTGAATACTGTGGATTACTTATTGTGTTGGTTTTAGAAATTTTACTTAGCCGTAGGGGTACACTAGTTCTGCCTGGTTAACTGTGATATAATTGCATGTACTGAGTTCTTGTTTTTTTAACCATCACTCTTTATCCTCTATTACATCACTCTCAAGCAATACAGCATTTTTTTCTGTTTGGTTCAACTGTTGAGGGACTGCATTTATTTGGGTTCATATATTCATGTGTGTCAATTGTGATCCCTGTGTTGTGCTTGGTTAAAATGATTCGGTAGACTACATTGAAATATTGTGCAATCTACGCCTAATATTTCAATGTAATCTACTGAATATTAGGTATAGATTATATAATATTTTGAACCCAAATTGAAATTTGGGTACATTTAATTTGTTAATGAATATTTGCTTCTCCTAAATATCTTCTTGATCTTAAGGACTTTTAGCAGCTTTGGAAAGGAGTAATTTAAAAGATACATTTCAAAACAATAAAAATAACTCTGTTGGAGATTCAGATTCATGAAGGTTGTGTCTCTTTGAGATAAAGACTTCTGTAGAGTTATCAAAATGGCATAAATTCAGAAGCATGCCAGTTGAAATACTGACAATATTTTAACAGATTATTTTTTTTAAAAGTTGAACTCGACATTTAGGTTTCATACACATAATTTAGACTGACAGCCAAAATTCTTTAAATTTTCTATTACTGTGACATAGACATGGATGTGATGTTTAAGAGTTTGAGCACTGCGATGAGATAAGCAAGCATTTGCATTTATAGACTCAGGAGGAATGTGTTCCAACATAAACTCCATTGAGTATCACAGATGAAAATCTTCTTGAAATTACCTTTATACAGCTCCTCTGGCTACAAATCTTACAGAAAATCTGACTCTGTCCTTTTGTCCATCTAAATGCCAGACTGAAAGATAATGTGACCTTCATGACCGTTTATTTAGAAAATATCTTGTGGTTCACTGTAGAATTAGGTGTTGCAGAGATGTGACGAAAATTCTTCCAACACTAACAAAAGACAACGTAATTATTCATCAGATTTTTGTCCCAGCAGGAGATAACCAGAACCACAGGGCGTGTTTATTTGTATAATATTTGTATAATAGACCACATATTTCCTTGCTTAGGAACTTTAATGAAACCATAACCTGACACTAAGACTATATTAAAGATCTGTTTCACTTCAGAATGATAAACAAGCTAGTTCTAAATTGCCAGATGCTTTCCTTTATGCTTATTGCCATACTGTTTGATACACAAGCCTTTCAGCAGTCACAACAGGAGCCAGTCTGATATTAATAGATTACCTGGAACACCCTGAATTTCCTGCATATCCAACAAGCAAGTTTGAAATACTGTTTTACCTTCTAATAAGGCTCGTGTTTAATTTCAGAGATGTTACAGGAAGTATGGTGGCAGCAGTTGAAATTAAACATAGTATTGCGACAGAGCCTTGATGAGGTCTAATTAGAAGTAATGTACCTTTATAGAAATTAAACACTTATTTTCAGGTTCTTGCAAGTTATTGTTTTTTACTATAAATGGAAACAATTTCTAATGTTTGCTGAGCCATATTGATGGATTTGTATTTATCTACACAATTAATTGGAGCTGATGTGGTTTACAAGAAAACTCTGGCTGAGGAAATATTTTCAAATATGCATTTACATTCAACCACCAAGCACAACCAAAAAATGTGGGTCAATTGTGTATAATTGCAGTAAATATTTTTTCAGGTTTCATTCATTTGGAATCTAGGTTACAATGGTAGAGAACATAATTTAAGAGCTGTTTGAGTATTTTGGACTGGAAAATCTTCTTTTTGTTTGTACAGGAAGTACTTCTCAGTTATATGCAGTGACTGGACAAAAGTAACAAAATTACAACTCTGAACTGAATTAAAGTGACCGGGTCATTTAGGTTCTGTTGGAGGGGAGGTTATGGATTTTTGTTGTTCTTGGTTTTCTTTTTCTTTTTTATGTCGTTCATAAAAGAGTTCTGATTTGCATTTATGGTGAGTTTCTAAAATGGTGCCAATTATTCACAATTAGAGCAAATATTTTTTCAGGTTTCATTCTTTTGGAATTGAGGTTAGAACATTCAGTAAAAATATTCAATGGCAGTTCTTACTAAACCGGGTGCATGTGTGTGGGAGGTAGCAAGACACTCACTAGAAACATCTGTTCGATGTTCCAAGCCATTTTACATGAAAAAAAAAAATGTCAAGCCCCTCAGTAGGAAGGCAGCTGTAATACTGAGAAAAAGCATTTGACACTTCAGATTTTGGCCTGCTAATTTTTCAGCTGTAAATAGGTACAATAATTACTTTTCTGTCTCAATAGACTGTTTGTCTACTCTGCAAATTCTAGGTTTCATGACTCCAGTGCTGGGGTGCACTAACATGGCAATGACTACATGTGGCCATGGATGTGCACTAGGAGAGCCAAGTCTGACTTTTTGCCACATGCGAGGGAGCAGAAGAGGTGAGCTAGCCATGTGGGGATGCAGGAGGATACACTCGCCTGCTCAAACAGCCCTTGCTGCTCCAACATCTGTTTCACCCCTTTGTAAGGGAAGGGCAGCAGGCTGGAGGGTAGGGATGTTCTGGGTCTGTATTCAGCCAGCATCTGATACCACAGTGAGTTAATAAATGTAAGGGATTTTCAAAATGGAGTGAGTCATTTTAGTAATGAATTGGTTTGACTCATGACTTCATAAAAAAAAATAGAAAAAAATGATTTGGGAAAACACACTACCTTATTAATCCATTTCCCCTGTGCACATCTGTTCTTTGTATTATGATATCCCCTGCTTTTTGTTTTATTGCCTTTCCATCTTCAGTATTTTTACCATATCAGAATGAAAGTCAGCCTAAGTCAGCATAAAACATACATAAAAATGTCAAAGAATTTGGAAACACTGGGCTGGGTGCATCAAAGTTTATTCCAGCATAATGAAACACTTAGTGTAACAATGGTAGCTTACAAAAGGAATGGTGAAAATTCTCTGTAGAAAATAATTTTTGCATTTTATTTCTCTGATATCAAAAAATGAAGAAGGTTTTATTTTAACAGTTGAAAAATAGTATGTAATGTTGCTATGAAGTCTAGCTAGCTGTTCCAAAGGGTTCATTTAACGAACACCACACTGAGCTATGTTCACGATAAAACTTGTTAAAGTGAAATATCATGACTTCCGTATTTGTTATTTCAACATCACGTTGATAGGACTGTCATTCATTTTTAATAGTTATCCTTATACATATTTATTGGGATACTTTAAGTTGGCATCAGTAGGAAATCAAAGCTTAACTCCTTCTACACAGTATAAAAAAATATTTTGGAAACTTTCCAATCACACTGATCTTTTAGATCAGACTTACTTAAGTCATCATTTTCAAACTTGCCTAATTTAGTCACCTGAAGTGAAATTCTGTCTCCTTTGATTTAAATTTCAGCTTTTCCATTTCATCACACAGGATTAAGATTTCACCTATAGTCTGTACTTAGGCTCCAAAGTTTGTGATCTGTTTTTTTAGACATGTCAAACACACACAGTTTTCATTAAAGTCAATGGATGCAGTATATGTTCAGCATTTCTGGCACCTGGATTGAATTTTGGATCTAATTCTGCAGATGTTCCATAGAGATAAATTTCTGCATCTGCCCAGAATTAACAGGAAGGACCTACATTCAAATGCTGACCTTTGCATATTTTTGCTGACAGTTCAAAACTCAACCAATGACCATGTAAGTTGCGTTGTTTTTTTTTTTTTCCTGAACTACTTTGCATGCTATTTTTCAATTTTTCTGTACCACTTCTGACCCTTTGTTTCAAGCATTCTAACTTGGAATTTATCTCTTTGACTTGTGTTAGCATATTGCCAAATGTGTTAGCATATTGCCAAATGTGTTACTGTGTTATTTATTTGGTACCAGGGCAAGATTTGGAAATATAGTGTCAAACAATAAAAAATGATCCAAATGAACACAGAGTCACATGCAGCCTTATCTTTTTTTTTTTAATACTGTACAGTAGCTGTCAGTTATGCTTAGAATAATGCTTCTCTTCCAGTTTTTGTAACAAAGCTATATTACAGCAAAAATATAAGTGTTATTTTTAAGAATTCTGCAGATCTGCTTCACTTTAATGTCCTTTTAAAAAATACTGATTTTTCAATTAGATGTTTAAATATATTTGAAATTATAACAACAGAAGCCAGCCTGAAGTACAATAAAAAAATTAGTTTGCTTTCAATGCATTTTTGCTACACAAACTCACAAATTCAAATACTAACACTGTAAGCATATTTCTGGCACACACGTAAAAAGTAATAATCACATAATGCATACCCAGATGCTTATTGGTAAACTATGCTTTTGAATGCTCTGAACAAGGGCTGTGATTCCAAACAGCAGATAGATTCAGCTCCAGCAGCTGTAGCAGCTACCGCCCCAGCTCTCTGCCAGAAGTTACCATCCCTCTGCTGCTCCTCAGCTGCCATGGTTCTCAACTCACCAGACTATCTCACAGACTAACTCGCCAACTAACGCACCCGGCCACAAAGTGCACTTTCTGAGCAGAGAAGAGAAGCCCTGTGCAGCTCTCCCAGCCTCTGGCAGGGTAGCAAGGCAGGCAACTGGGTCACAGAGTTAAAACCTCTAGCAGCCAAGGTAATCTAGACTCGCAAATCAGAACCCCAAGATAAAGCTCAGTCAGCCTGAATATGCCTGCCACATATTAGTGCAAACCTACGCTCTATGGCTTGCAGTGGCTTGAAAGGAAAAGCAAACCTTTAAAAGTAAAGTGCAGCAAAAATGTCTATGTGGAAACTACAGTGAGTTTTTAAGTCAATGAGTTCTGGATTAATAAAACATGCCAGTCAAGCCAGATTGTGACCCTCACCATGCAAGAAAAGTCTTTCATTTTGGAAATGTCACACTCATACTTTCTTAGCGTTGGCTTCTTTCTGGCCATTTCTCGTTTTAGTGGCCTTTTTGGGGCCACTGACCAGCGGGTTGGTGTTCTTGGTTGATGGTTTTGGGGCCCCGCTCCGACCACTGCGTCCTGCATTCTGGTTCTTACTGCGGGCCATTCGCAGCTTTTGTTCTTGCAGTCTCTGTTCCCACCTCTGTGGAAGGGAAGAAAAAGAGGCTGAGTTAGGGAAAGACATTACCATAAATGATTGCATCTTAAAGCTATCCAGAACCATTGATACCAGCGCTGATCTTAACAGTTTTGTGCTCTAGCCTGCAGGGCCATCGATCTCAGTATGTTACAGCTGGCTGTAGTGGGAACCTGCCACATATTCTTGGGTGGGGGAATTTCCACAATACCAGATGATGAAGATGACAACTTCACATCTCACCTGCGTGCTGCGTGTCAGTGTGCTTCTCTGCCTTTCGAGAAATCCAGGGAAGTTGGCACCCTGCCATCAAAAAGACAGGATCCACACCCTGGGACTCTTTTGCAAGACCACTCTTTGCTGTCTTACTGAAGATGCTACCTGAGTTTTCCTAAGAAAATTCTGCAGAAAGCATACTATCCTTCCACAGTTTATATTTAAACACACACCTACAAGGGAAGGTGGTATTTACTTTCTGGTTCTGCTTTTCCCCGGGGTGGACAAGACTGGACACAAAAGAGCTTATGTTGTGGACAGACAACAGAGATGACCACTGAAATCAGAGTGTTTAGAGTTGTGAATAATGTATCTGCAGCTTTACTCAGGAGCATCCTTGAGAAATTTTGCAAAGCAGTTAGCCCAATGAGCCCACCAGATTTCCAAAACCAAAAGTGCAGTGGTTAGAAAACAGGTTTTTAAAGAGAGGTTAAGTGATTAGGTGGTCCAAGATATGGAGAGATCCACAACACTGTGGCAGAGATTGCAGTTTTTCACCTTTAGAAACAGAAACATTTATTTTAAGGAAAGCGAGGTAGATAGTAGAAGCTGGAGGGGTCTCACCTTTCCCCTCTATTAATGAACATTCTTGTATGAAACTCCCAAAGACAGGGGCTTTGCCCAGTGATGAGAGCAAGAGAAATGCTCTGCAGCTTTCCTGTTTAGTATCTCTGCACTGACCTTGTTGCTACTCAGACTCTCAGCCTGGCTAGAGAAGAGACCAGCCATGCTGTGGTTATGTTAACAGATGTGTGACAGTCTTATGTGGTCCACAGACAGCTCAAAACATTCATTTTAAGCAGTAACTCAAGATAAACGTTGGGTGCAAGTCTTCAGAGATGAATGATGGGCATTAAAATGAAGCTATTGCTACCCCTAGCTGCATACTGGCTATATTCATGTAGTCAGCGTCATTCTACACATCTTTGTAAAACAACCAATAACAGCAGGCTTTTAGGTGTGTCCCACTCAAACATGTTTAAAGGAGGATTTAATTTATGAAGCTATTAATATCAGAAGTGATGACATATGCTTTAAGATGTAGTTTGTTTTGCAGTCATGCATCTATTTTGACAGTCTGGAAATGAATGTCCAATCAGGTTTCAAGACACAATTAGAAATCACAAAACAGTGTGAGGAGCCCACTAAAACACACTGTGTGCCAGCAACAGGCCATTAAGTTTACAGCTAACGGATTTCAGGAGTCCAAGTCATATGTCAGCTTTCTCCTAAATCCCACCTGATATCATCTGCAATTGCAATATATATATTTTTTACAAATTTAAAGCACTTTTTCACACACAGCTTTTACGTGAGTAAGTGAGGAGAAAGGGGAATGATAAAAGCAACAAATACAGTTTCCTGCAAGAAGTTGGTCTGTAATCTAAAAGCTTCTACTGATGGAAACATGCACCCTTTTTCCTCCTCTCTATCATCTATCTATGGAACATAATTAAAGTACATATACCTTCATATCCTTAATGCTCTGAAACCTTTTCTGAATGACAGAAATAATTTTCTTTCATCTCTAAAAGTGTGAGGAAGGGTCAGACGTTGCCTTGACCCACCCTTTCTTTCCATTATAAAGAGTTTACAAGCAGAGAGTGATGAGAAGTAAGGGTATCCACTGCTCCCGCCTCCCAGGTCTCTATACTATAGACTTCTCCCTCCAATATTCCCTGAAAACAGTGAGAGGATGCTCAATACCTTCAGTAGGTCTTTAGTTGGAAGTAGCTGGTGAGAAGTCTGTGTCTCAGGCCTGCAATCTTTAATGCAGCAAAGCCCATTTATCAGGTGCAGTGGATTTTAGCTACCCTTCTTACATAGTATAGAATATATATTCGTCTGTATATCACCTGACAGTTACTTCTCTTAGCAGTGATTATAAAGGAAGTTCCTGAGGTCATGATTGTAATGAGAGTTCACACAAAGATCATCCAAAAGCCTACTTAGGGATGGTTTGCAAATGAAATAGAAATAAAATTTTAGAGACTCTAAAATAGAAGACTAAAATTTTCAAATTTTCACTGACGTTTATATGTAATTATGTATAGAAAAATACCCTGACTTTTGGAAGTATTAAAATGTTGAAGTGAAAGTAATAATACCCAGAGGTGTTCTGCATATCTGAAAGTCAAGCAAGCTATTCAATGACAAAAAATGCACAAAGGTGTTTAACTTTTTATCAAGAATATCAATATTCTTTTCTTTGGTTATATTTACCTTAAATCTTTTGTTTAGTTGATCCTTCCATTTTTCAACTAGACATCCATCAAGAAGCATCAACCTGAAAATTAAGAAATAAATACACATTACAGATAGTACTGGTTTTGATTCCTGAGATGTCATTCCAGATGATTTAACACTGATTGAGGTTGAAGCAAACCACTGGGTACTGGTATTGATAGTTTTGCATACAGGAAGATAGGCTGCGTTGTTTTTCAGGCTTTCAATACAAACAAATAAACAAAAATAAAAAGAAAAAGAAAAACAAAAAGAAAAACAAAAACAAAAACAAAAAAGCCAACATTTTCCTTCAGGTTTTACGGCCAAAACTACAGCATATAAATAGTACTGAGAAAACATTTAGAGCCCTTTGTCCTCACCTGCAGCTATTCTGCAGGGGAAAATTGTCCTGTCACGATTGCTGTTAACAAAAAGTGATGGGATGGGTAACATCCCATGGAACTGTTTAAATGTCTTTATCACATAGATTTCTCTTTTTGTCCACTATATATGCTTATGTTCGTGTGTGTGTGTGTGTAGAAGAGCGGTTTAAATTAATGTATTTGACTTCTGAGTTGAAAAAAGGCTAGGTTTACATGCACCACTTAATACAGTTCCTCTGACAAATGGTAACATTACCCGACCTCTTATAATTGTCTCCATTGCTACCTACAAATACACTGGGATGGTATTTATGTATTTGCTACACATAACTACTTAATGAGTGTTTTAAAGTGAATTTGGAACACGTATGGGTATTGACATTTGTCTACCAATGAAATCTGGCCAGCTCCTGTATGAAAATACTGAGTCTAGATATTATGAAATGAATGAAACAAAAGTGTAATTATTAAATGGTATATGCCTTAAAAACCTTCTAAAGTAGTTTATGCTAAAGCACACCTTCTAAGTCCTAGGCTTGAAACAACTATTTTATAGCAGAGGGCTGCTGCAGTTTCTGTATCTTGTCTGTTGCTATTTTTTTAATTTTTTTTTTTGGAGGTACTGGGCCTTAATATGTCCCAATATTATTTCCGCATTTCTGGAAGACTTTCCTTAGACATCAGTGTTGGCTGAAGACACCAGAACATCATTACACATGCAGACAATTTTCTGGTGCGTGGGGTTCACACAGCACAGCAGGACCTGACTCCCCAGTGTCCCTGAGCAATGCTGTCACTCGTGGCTGTTCAACAAGAGTACAACATGCTGCCACTCATAGCCGCTAGTCACTGTGCGTCCACTTTGCCCAAACATGAAAGGGCCACAGAGAGCGCAACGCCTGGAGAATCAAGACCAACATGATACACATCTCCTCTTCGTACCAAGGAGACGTTAGAAGCTACAGCCACAGCATGCTGAATGAAACCCTGACACGATGTACACCCAATGCAGCTCCTGTTCAGGTCAAGTTATTGAGTGAAACCATAATCCTGCTGGTGGGCAATGGGTGTTTTGCCATTGGCTTCAGGAGGGCTGCAGCTTCTGCCCATTTCACCTCTGACATTTTAAAAAGCTACTGTAGCTCCAAACCCTCCGTTTACGTACCACTGAGTTCAACAGGAAACACACATAATAGCTTATGTTTCTTTTGCAAATCCATACAAAATCAAAAGCCTCGGTGACCTTTAAAAACCATCACAAAATATTTAGAGATCAGTCCGTTTTCTCCAGAGTAATGGAGAAGCTGATTGGGATCTTCCACTTCTGAAATCTCCACCCCCTAAGAACGTCCCGAGGGTCCGCTCCAGCAATGCTCTGCAGCTCGGAGTATCTCGGTCATGCTCTTTCTGTGTGACCCAGAGCATATCTCCCAAATGTAGCTAGCACAAGTAGAGGGCTCTAAATTAATCTTTTTGAAATAATTCCAGATCTGGAGGGGCAAGGTGCTGTGTTATAATAAAATACTCACAAAAATAAAATACTCGTGAACCCATTAGCTCACAAAAAAAGTTGTGGTAATAAGGTATCAGATGTCAACTGTTAGAAACACCTGTAAAATACTTTTAAAATATCAACACAAAAATGAGTGAAAATATGGATATGGCCCATCAAGCTCTGCATGTAGATGTTTTATGATCCTTACAGCTGCGCAAATTCAATTTATGCAAAAACAGCTTGCACATTTTACGAAAAACCTTAGCTCCAACACACAGCACGGAGGCACAAGTACCTATCACACCACAACCTGTCCGGTTGGCGTCTGTTGCTGGTGGTACCCTTGGGGTGCTAACAGGGATGGGATGTCGCCTTCTGCCTCAAGAACCCAGAAAGAAAAGCATGCTGCGGTCCATCACTCCCTCTGCTCCAGCCCAGCATGCTGGATTTCCTTCCATGCCTGGGGCTGGGCTGACTGCCAGAGGAAAGGTCTGGTAAAGTTAGTTTTGTTTTGTCTTTTAATCTTACAGCAGAACTGGCAAGCTGCTCTGAGAGTATTTACTTTTCATCTGCCATCCGGGAGGCAGAGCTCCAATGGCTGCAGCTTTGGCTGGTCCAGCACAGTTGTGGGATCAGAAACATCTCGCTGATGGCATCGGTCCGAAGTATGGATAGGCCAGCGGAGAAGGCCTGGCCCTGTCTCCAGCCGCTCTGCGGACTCCCTCATCTCCTGCCCCGTCCCCTGGGGCTGGTGAGGCAGAACTCTGCTTTTCTTAGAGCCACCACACGGTCCTACCAGCGCGGACCACCAGCGGGCTTGTAGCCTATGAAGCAGCTCACACCCGTGGCCAGCGGTCCTAGGACACTCTCCCAAGCAGCTGGAGATGCCTCCGCTGCTGCACGGTGCGTCAAGCAATGTGCCACCAGTGCCTAACGATACCCAGCTTTGTGCTCCATCCCTGAGCCAGGTTTTGTAACACCGCACTGTGGGTTAGAGCTGAGATTAACCGAGTGGGAAAAGTTAATTGCACAGGTAATTGAAGCATGTAGGTGTAATATTAACTATAGGCTTGCCAAACAGGCTCGTGATCAGAAAGGGAGCTGTGCTGTCCGTCCCTCCCTTCCACCACAGCCCGCTCTAACACCTTTCTGAACCGCACAGCGAGTGCTCACCTCGAGCGCCACTCGTAGCACATGATGAGGACATCCTGCTTCGGCTGCAGAGGTGGGCACTGGCAGGAGGAATTGGTAAGAAGAGGCACTTGGGACAGAGGAATCGGCATGGAAGACTTCAGTATGTCTTTTACTTCGACCACAGTCGTTATCTCATTACAGTTCCCCCTTTCCACGCTTTTTACTTTAGCATGAATGACTGCAATTAGAAAAAAAGCAGCGTAAGAACAACAAACAGTCTCAGAAATTTAAACACAACCTAAAATTAAATAAAACATATTAAATTGAAAGCTGTTGTTTTGGCTGTGAAACCAGAACTATTTCTTCATGTGTGGGCACGTACAGTGGCTTAGAATAACAGAGGCCTGATCCTGATTTGGTTTTCAGCAGGACTGTTGACAACTGTGAAATTAAACATGTACTTAAATCCCTGCCAGATCAGGCCAAGCGATCTAGCCGGGAATCACACGCACAAACAGCTCCTTTGACTCAGCCGTGAACAACCCCTCGCATAAATCAGAGCTGTTCTATATCCACGTGTTGCTACTTCTAATTAAGCAATGATTAATTTACCTCACTGACCTCACAGTTAACATGCATCCAGCATTTGCAATAGCAAAGTCACTTCACTGTAGGTTGCATCCAGGAACTCAAGTCTTTTCTTAAATGTAAGAAAGAAAGGAAGGTTTGAAAAACGTACTCAAAAACTAAGAGGCTTGGGATTTCTGCGATGCACCCAGTTAATACCTTTTTTTCCTTCTTTTACGTACAGATTATGTATCAATGGTAAGATTCTCATATAAAATAAACTCTGAAAAGGGTTCTTCTGATTCTGAATACACAAGCTTTCACACTTTTATCTTTTTTTGAGGAAACCTGCATGTCTGCATGGCCAACAAGAAGAAACTCTGTAGATTGCTCTGAGGATGACATCTGACTTTCTGTGCAACTCCCTGAGCACCCTGGGGGTATTTGCCACTGTCCTGTGGTGAGCACCAAGTCAGAGAAATGAAGCAAAATTTTTATACAAGTTTGTCTCTAGAAAATGTCAAAATAGAAAGGGTCCTATTATCAGTCACAAAATTCTTCTGTGAAAGAAGAGAATTTCAGTTTTAGAGACCCACAAACCATTTTCAAGTCTGATTGAAACCAAATAGTATTTCAGCTCCTGTCTAACAAGGATTTTTTTTTAAATGTTTACCCACAATATTTACAAGAAATTTAGGTGGAATTTTCTTTTCAGCAGTGAATGCCAATGTTGGCCTCGTACTGTTAACATAAAAGATATTTGATGCAGGGAGTGATTTATGAAGACACTTTACACTTTAAAATTATACTTATGGGTATAGCTAAGGGTCAGAAATCAGCTATGATGCTCGTGGTTTTGACAACTAAGAAAAAGTTCTGACCAGACAGAAACACAATTTGGTGGTATATATTACTTTAAAGGATTTCAGGATTTTTTTTTTTATTTGCAACTTGTTCTCCGTTGTCTTGTTTCTCAATCCCTTTTCCATGTGAACATGTCTATTTATTTTAGAGGAGGCTGAATAAAAATCTGCCCCTCAAAACCAAAATCTTAATTTTACAAATTCAACAGAATGAAATCCTTCAGTCTTTTCTAAGTTTTGGATCCCAACCCATAGTTTTTATTCAAGCAACACTCCCACTGAAGTCACTGGAATCGGAATTTGTGTGACTAACACCTGTATTTCATTTCAGAGCAATCATTTTATACTACTTCTTTTTCATATATTTCAGACAGCTGTGGAAGTTCATTGTCCCACCTGAACACATCCCTATGGCGTACTGAGATGGATTAAGGAATTACATAAAAAGAATATATCATATAAATGTACCAAAATGCCATGGCAAGAAAGTGTACAATCTCCTTTCTAAGTTAGATATCCAGTTTGCTTACTCCCACCAAAGTGACTTGGATTTTTTTTTCCATTTACTAACAAAGAAGCAAATAACTACAAACTTACTTTCATTTGACATCAGACAAACAGGAATTGACTGGTTATAATATTCCTATTGCAAAAGAATCGAGTACTTCCCTTCAAGAAAAAGCTTCTCTGTGAGAAAAAGCCCATAAAGTGCAAAAGACCATGATATTGCATGTTCAATTCATAGTTAATAGGGATTTTTCTACTGACATTACAGATGTTTAATCTGGTATTTATCTGATGTTAATTAGCATTCTTCCTGACTCCCAGCATCAGAAAACCCGGGATTGGGGATGGGAGGGTAGGAAGGGTGGGATGAATACTTACTTGTGTTGCCAATATGTCACGCAACATAGAAAACTATTGTCATGCAACATAAAAACTATCAGCCAACTCCTCGCCCGACTGGTGCGAATTGTCACCGAATTCGGTTAATCTGTGACAATTCCCCACCAGATGAAGCTCTGGCTGGTGAGTAAAAGGATATAGAAATCTGTAAATAATAAAGTTTTACCTTGCTTCGGCTTCATTCCGATTTACAAGCTTTATTTAGGTGATAAATCCCTGTTTATTCCACCTGCCAGATGAAAACTGGAGCTGGCCAACAGCACGTCGCCACGCTCACAGTGGGTTGCGCTTGCTAGAGTGCCCTTTACGGTAGCAAGCACCGTTTCTGCAGGGCGACCTGTTGATCCCCGTGCACATTACTGACATTTTCCTTGGAAAAACGCTACGGTGGTCACCGCTGCCTGCAAGAGGTGTAGGCTAGTGGTGGGGTTCAGAAGGGGAAGCCCAGGCAATCCTCGGGTTTTCGGACGGGGCCCGGCATGGGCAGAGCACCCATGGGGCACTGCCGACCCGGAGTGGGGCGCAGAGGGGGTGAAAGGAAGCGGGGAAAACCCTCCTGAACTTACTGTAGCTGTAGTTCTTGGCCAGGTAGGTTGACAGCGTGGGCTTTGTCTTTTTGCACCTGCATCGCTCTTCGGAGGAAGAGAAGGGGAAGCGGTTAAGGGGTGCTGGAGCGGGGCTGGCTGCGGGGAAGGGGAGGTGGGGAGGCCCCCCCAGGCTCACCCTGGCCGCGGTTCCTGCACTCGGGCTGCGGGGGTCTCTCCGGCACCAGCACGCCCTGCGTGAAGTCCGTCCACTTCACATCTGCAAACAGAGGCGCCGCGGGGCACCGGAGCCGTCGGGGGGAGGCTCGG